>CM076572.1:883402872-883622534 GCA_034641835.2 Pinus albicaulis
ACCAAGGCATGCCCAATGATGCATGAAGTCCAGATGACCATGGTATCGCTTGAATTAATAGTTTTATTTGAACTTTGTCCATTGTGAGAGGTTGTGCCACCATTTTGAGGATCGTCAACTTCCATAGATCCTTGTTCAAAGTGTCTCCTATCCTGATTGTGAATTATTTGGAGAATTTGCATCACTTCCTCCAGAATGATGGTTTATGTGTATTTTACAAAAGGGCTAACACAAAATTGAGAGTGAACTAAGATTTTTTTTAATCCCCAAACATAACTAGAGTAGCAATATTCATAGAGACCCAATACGTTCATGTTCAAGAGTGGTTTTCAGTGGAATATTCCCCTGACAATAACTACTTCATGAAACTGAATTTTGCCAAACAATTTCTGGGTTATATGAAACATGGTGCTCTGAACAAACCCGCGTCTCAAAATTTAGAGATTATGCTCCATTTGGTCACAAATTTTATATTTGCGCCTACAAAAATTGAACTACCGAGCTGTTGCTTTTATGCATTTGGTGAATTTGTACTTAACTACATTCCTGCACCAAGCCTTCCTGCAACCAAGAAGGAATTTATTAAAAAAAATCATCAAATTAACTAATAACAAGAATAATAGCTATTGTTTCCAAATTCCTCTAATTAACAACATAATGGATTAATAACGATTAAAAGCACCAGGTACAAGTATGTATTTATTTGATAAAAATCGTAAAAATTCGGACAAAGATGTAGCTCAACAGATGGTTTTCCTTAAAGTTCATGGGAGAAATGATATGTAGATGGTTTGGCTTAAATTTTATGGGAGAAATTACATGTAGATGGTTTTCCTTAAAGTAAATGGGATAAATGACATGTAGATGGTTTTCCTTAAAGTTTATGGGAGAAATGAGATGTGATGGTTTGCCTTGATGTTTATGGGAGAAATGACATGTAAATGGTTTACCTTAAATTTTATGGGAGAACTGATAAGTACATGGTTTGACTTAAATTTTATTGGAGAAATGACATGCACATGGTTTTCCTTAAATTTTATAGGAGAAATGACATCCACATGGCTTGCCTTAAAGTTTATGGGATAAATTATATGCACATGGTTTTCCTTCAATTTTATGGGAGAAATGGCATGCACATGGTTTGCCTTAAATTTTATGGAAGAAATGGCATGCACATGGTTTGCATTAAAGTTTATGGGAGAAATGACATGCACATGGTTTTCCTTAAATTTTATGGGATAAATGACATGTACATGGTTTTCCTTAATTTCTACGGGAGAAATGACACCTGCACATGGTTTGCCTTCAAGTTTATAGGAGAAATGACATGTACATGGTTTAGCTTAAAGTTTATGGGATAAATAATGTGTACATGGTTCCCAAAAACACTAGCAATGCCTTAAATTTTATGGGATAAATGACATGTACATGGTTTCCAAAAACACCAACATTTTCCTTAAAAATATATTAAATGAACGTTTATTGCAAATGCCTTAAATCTTATTGCACATGCCTCAAATTTTATGGGAGAAATGGCTCCAAATGAATTTCTTTAATTGAAAAAAAAATCATTGTTTTCTGATACAAAATTATGTAAATACAGATAGACAGACAAATTAGAAATATTATATATAGACTTGAGAGCTACTCCAAATTCATTTTTTTAATTGAAAAAAAAAAGACATTGTTTTCTCATACAAAATTATGTAAATACAGGCAGACAAAAATATGTTAATACAGAGAGACAAAATTATGTATATACATATAGACAAAATTATGTAAATATAGAGAGAAAAAATTATGTAAATACAGAGAGATAGAAAAATTAGAAAAATTATATAGACTTGAGAGCTACTCCAAATGCATTTCTTTAATTGAAAAAAAAAAATCATTGTTTTATGATACAAAATTATTTAAATACAGACAAACAAACAAATTAACCATTGTTTTGTGATATCAAGGGAAAAGGTAGTTCGAAAGTCAATGGCAGTAACAAACCCAAAAGAAATGCTCGTGCCAGAACTATATATTTCTTTTATAATAGCAACAGGAGGAAATATACTTGTCAGAGACACATATTAATTGTTGAGCTAGGTTGGATGGTTCAATAAAGGGAGATATGTATACTTGTTATAGATAGATAATAATTGTTGAGGTAGGTTGGATGGTTCAATAAAGACAGATCTGTATACTTGTTACATATAGATATTAATTATTGAGCTAGGATGCATGGTTCAATAAAGACATATATGTATGTTCCTAACAGATGGCTCAGTTATAAAGCAGGAAGGGAATTTTGTACAACCTATAGTTGTGGAAATATCTAAAGATGCACCTGTTGTGAAGGAAGAGATTTATGGGCCTGTTCTATGTCCCTTGAATTTTTAGAACTAAAAGGAAGCATTAAATAGTCATGAAACTAAGAAATCGGACCACATCAACACTTATGGCAGCTTCCCCGGCAAAGAAATCCCGCCAACACAGGTTGACAAGCTGCTGGATAATTTGGACCAAACTTAAAAATATTGAGAATGAAATTTTATCTAAAGAGACATGGGAAATGAGGATAGTACAGGAGGATAGTCCCAATCAGTGTACAATATTCTCTAACTTTTTATTCTATCTTTTGCTATTTTGTAATTTCTATCTAGGTCCTAGAAAATGGATGTTAAAAACCAACAATCAATATAATCTAATTTATCAATTCTGAATCTCTTTAATTAGTATAGTATTAACTCTTTAATTTTCCTTCTATGATTCATATTGTTTATTTAAGCTTTAAAAAATATTATAGTAGTTATAATTAAATAATAACATATAATCTACCAATTTAGAATCAAATTTTCATAATCTACCCAGTCAAAATCAATTTTTCGTTGCATTTCTATATGAAATTATCTAAATTTTTATCTTATTTGTAATGATTTATGTTCAGAATGGTTAATAATTAGATTTAAGTCTCTCAACAAACATCTCAACAATACTTGGTCACTCTGTCTTTGTCTTGGTCACTATTTCTACTCAAAATGAAACATTCCCCAACCCCTTTGTCTCTTCTAAAGGAGTCGCTCTGAACTGACTAGCCCCACACCTAGATCGGGTATGTCACATAAACCTGCTGCATGTAATTATTCATTAATGAATTATATATGTATTATTTGTTTGTTGAGTTGAATTATGACATTAAAATGGTATTGACTTCTTATATTAATTTCACAAAGATGATCTCGTATTACTACCACTCTTTTACATGTAAATCCGCCTCATATTTATATGGCATGTACGGTTAATAAATCTCACAAAACATTAAAAGTTGGGAAAGCAACTAAGCCAAAAATTGCAAAAAGGTGATCGCATTAGATGTAGATGAAAATTATTTTTGTTATGTTAATGTTTAAGAAAAACAAGTCACTTAAAAAAAATTAACACCGAGAATTCAATCATTTTACATTTAAATTCTAGTCCAAATCTGGAAGCGGGAAGTGGGACTAAATTTACCTACTTTACAGAAACTATAACTTCCGGCTTTCACGAATAATCAAACAATAAGACGAGGAGATAAATGAGCAGGTAGAGTAGGAGGCAAAAATTTTCATACCTGGAAATAGATGAGGAAGCGGACGTGGAGATAACAGAGCAAGAAGAGGATGCTGAGCAAGAAAAGAAAATGACGAGGACAAATAGCAGGAAGAACACGCTGAGGATGCAGATCAGAACCTACAGAAAACCTACAACAAACTGATGAAAATTAGATTTAGAAAACAAAAAGAATCATAAACAAAAAAATAACAAATTTCCCTTACTTTCTCACCTTCACTTTCTCCCCTCATGGCCCCTACAATAAACAACGAGACAATGAGAAAGCGCAGCAAAAAGAAAAATAAAGTCGAAAACATAGTGAAAAAGCACAACAGAGTTCGAAAACACAGCGAGATAGCATAAGAAATCTCTCCAACGGTAACAAAGTAAGCGAAAAATTGTTGCAGTTTGGGGGTTGGTATATTTATAAGAAAAATTTTAGTTGAATTATAATAAAAAGATTAGTCGAACTAATAGTCCAGCCGAAATAATAGTTCGACCAAACTTTTGTTGTCAGTTTTCCTATCTTCAGCCAAAAATCTCTCCCCACACCATCAATATTAACAGTAGAAACTGCTCGGTCAAATTAATTTAAAAAATTAGGTCTAAATTTCTAAAATTTCGGTCAAAGTTCCTCTAAACTTTGGCCGAACTGTTCGGAAAATGAAATTTTTGAATTTGTTTCTTCCTGAACCGTAATCGAGCTACTTTACCCATATATATATATATATATATATATATATATATATATATATATATATATATATATATATATATATATATATATATATATATATATATATATATATATATATATATATGTATATATATATAGTATGTATATATATATATATAATGTCAAAAATATACAATTGTAAAATAACTACATATACATGTCAAATATCTGGTGGTACTACATTAATACTATAACTAGTACTCGACACCTGCTCAGTCGATTTTTCCTCACGCTCAGATGGATGTGCTTGCTCAACCAGAGGTGCCTACTCAGTCAACAGTGCCTTATGATCAGATGGATGTGCCTGCTCATATGGTGCAACCTGCTCAATGGATGGTGCCTGCTCAGTTGGACGTGCCTGCTAAGGAGGTCCCTACTTAGATGGTGTCATCTCTGGAATAGGTGCCTGTTGAGATGGTGCCTGGTCAAAATAATCCTACTCAGGACTAGATGCTAGCTTCTCATCTCCATCGCAAGGTGAAGGAGGAGGACATGGAGTACAAGAATGATCACTCCCCTCATGATCATAATCATCCGATGAGTTGTTGTGTCATGCATATCCATGGTACCTATCCCTCCTAGCTTCCAATAGCCTAGAAGCTTCGACAATATGATGCATAAGGCTCATTATATTGGGAAGCATGTCCCTCCAGAGATCTATGGGCATACGATTAGCCTGGATATCTCTGATCATCACAAGGCAGACTCCCTCATTAACCAATATTCTACATAGTGGGTCGCCCAACTCCATCCTAAACTAGATGTCCGCCCTACACCGCATGCACGCGGGTATCTACACATGAGGAGGTCTGTCACCCTGATCCGCAGCGTCCGCCATCTCCTCCTCATCTACAAGACCATTTGGTGGGGGTGGAACCATGTCCCCAATGAATGTGCCGATATCTAAAAAATATATAGTACACAAGAATAATTAGACAATTTCATAAAAAAATTAATAAAAAACTTAAAGAACGTGTTAGAATAAATTGTATTATAATTAATTAAGACAATAAATTGAAACTATATTAATTGAAAGAAAACACTAATATTACCTCTAGAATCTGGTGGCTCATCCTCTATAAAGAGGATGTTGGTACACCCTCGCCAAGCCAAACCCGCGTAACGACACGACACCATCATGAAAATTTTATCATCAACACTGGCTAGTAGCTCTAGTGCATCACTAGATATCCTAGCCGAATACTCGAACAAGCCCCTCTTCAGAACCAGGTCACCCCACATCCACGTCCATCCATGTAACATTGACATACGAGGCTGGTGGAAAAAGTAGGTCTCATCTCCGAAAAAATCTCAAAAAATTAAAAAAAATTACTCTGAATCAAAAGGGAAGATCAACCTACCATGTGACTGAGAACGACATCTATCTAATGCTATAAAAAAATATCGCAAAAAAATGGCATATCATCTCACAAGTCGTGGTGTCTAGAATAAATACTCAACATAAAATAAAAAAGGGAAAATAATGCATTGCCTGTCACTAGTATAATGTGAAATGGTCATCAGTAGTACTGAGAGGCACCTAACCTCCTCTAGAAAAAACAAAGCAATGCGTAGCTAACCACTAGACACCTAAAAATCTGCAGGAGAAATAATATCATCCCTAATGTATCTCTCGGAATAGGCCAACTGACTCCTAGTTGCATAACCGATAGGGACATGTTGGAACTCAGGAAAATTCTACTCTCTCTTAATAGGCGAGTAATAAAATAAATATCCTCCTCATTGGGATGGTACCTCTCACCAGGACTAACTCGGAAAGCCTGTCGGTGGGCATCCCACTTGTAGATCAACTATCCTAATAACCCATTGTGGCCCTTTATGGATGTAGCCTCCTCGTTGAACTTAAGGAGGCCTTCCTTCCTTAAGACCAACTGGGTGGGTGTCGTAATAGGGTCAGGGTACAAATATCTCTCCCTCTCCCATGCCTCCCACTATTGTATCATATTATAATTTTCCTCCCTCTACTTTTATTGTTGCCTTCCCTCTCTCCATTGACATCGCTAAATGAGTCACATATTAAATACATCAACCTCCCTTATACATAAACACTAATATTTTTTATTAAATTATAAATATATTTACAAATATATAAACATAACTTTTATCGAAAAAAAAATATTTGGTGCACCCAAAAAAATAGTCACCTACTACCACTGGTGTGTACCTATCTATCACGCACCACCCACGTTGTGCATGAAAAAAAATCACGCACCACGAAAACATCAAATATTTTTGTGCGGTGCATTGACCAAACTATCAACCCCAGGGCGATTGTTATATCACAATGCACTGCAAGATGGAATTTACCATTGGCGGTGGCGGTGTGTTCCCATAATATGGACGCACTGGGGAAATACGTCTATTTTTAGATAATTCCTAGTGCGTACTGGTAAATGAGCTCACCATTGTACATAGAGTATTATTTTTTAAAATTTTAAATTATCGGTGTGACCGGAAACCGACATGCACCGCACTATTTTATTATTCTTGGTGTGCTTTTTCTCAATACCGTACCGGACCACACAGTGTGGTTTCCATTAACATTGTTCGCGGTATGGCCAGTAAATTTATGGGGAGCACCGTGAATGATGCGAGTTGAACGACTTGAACACACCGCACAAAAAAAGAATTCTTTTTTTAAATAATAAATTTTAACTCAATTTAAAAAATTAATCCACTAAAAGCTTAAGTTGGTGTGAAACAAGTAGATTACCTGCACAATTATGTGTCGAGGAGGCATATTTGTAACATAATACTAAAAATCAAGTTTCCCCACCGTTTTGCAAATTTGAACTCCACACAGTGAGAAGTGGACAGTAGTAATGCAAGCAATGGGAGAACCAATGGCAGGGCGCCTCAAAGAAGAAAAAACTCACACTAGTGCTTGAGAGCTCTACAACAAAGTAACAAGTAAAAATGATTCTTTTATAGTCGGTATTTTTTTTTAAATTAACCGTTTTCCGATATGCTCGATTATGAGACACACAAAGCGGTTGTATCAATGGCAAATCACACTTCTTTATGGTGTGTTGCATTACTGAGACACACCGGGCAAGTTTGTATGGAGAGCACAGTGTCTCGGTGTGCCATTTGATAGTATGCATCAGTGCACCTTACGTAAAACGCAATGGTGTGTTGTATCTGTGAAGTGCGTCATTTTTTCGTAGTACTTAAAAATAACTCAACAACACTTCTTCATCCTATACTATGCACTGGTGTGTTACATACATATCAAGCGCACCGGTGCATGTTATGATTAGAAACACATCGCAAAAAAAAAACATCCGCAAAACCTGCCACTCACCAACCTCCTCTATGACCTCCGCTACAAACAGATAACTGGGCTATTTTTATAAGGGCTTCCTCAAAAAAATCCACTAGAGGGTATTTTCCTTGTATTGTCGGTGCGATGAAAATATTCCCTTATTAGATAGAAAAGTAGTCATTTTGAATGAAATTTAAAGAAAACATAAAGTATTTTCATGATACATTGTTGTCAAGAAAAGATAATGGATGAAAAAAAGGAAAAGACATGTTTTTCATGATGGAAAAATAATAAGAGGGAAATTACACATCACAACAAAAACTATCTATTTTTAACCAAGAAACAAATGGAAGAAAAGGCCATCCATTATCACAAAAAAGAAAAATAAAATGGCATGCAACATCACATGAGAAAAAGAAACGGGTGCAACACATCATGCAGGGAAAACTATTTTAGCTTAATAAGGCCAAAAATACAAGAGTAACAAAGTTTTTGGATCCTAGACAATGAATTTGTGTGCCACATATGAAAGAAATTTAGATTTGATGTGTCATGCCTAAAACATTTTGTAGATTCCAAATGTAGTGTTTCCATGGTGTGTTACGTTATGGAAGTAGAGATTTATAAGCCTATAAGAAAAGTATACTACCTCGTTATGAATGAGGATGAATAAATGATCATACCGAGTATTCCATAGTAGGCTATGAATTCCACATATTTCATGGTAACATATATCGTGTACATATGTTGATGTGGTAGAAAGAAAAACAAATGACCTTATTAATCTTGAAAGTGTCATAACTTTGTTCCTTAAACTAATATTTTGACAAAATTAAAATCATTAGAAATCTCTTGATGAGACGAATACAACTATGAGCTCAAAAGTAACCTTTCTAGTTATGTTTAAGTTAAAAAATTTAACAAAATCTGTCTAATTAAAGCTTATTTTTGCGTTTAGGTATGTTACGCCTCATAACTGATCCAAGTAAATTCCTGATACCCTTTAACAAAGACTTTTTACTTCGGCTGATGTGTTATAATTTCATTTAATCAAAGCGTTAATAAATATAAATGAACATATGCATGTTGTAAAGAAGAGGAACATAAAAAGCATTAGCAACATAAGAGATTGATAATGGAGTTCTTCCATGAGGGACTACGTCTTCGGACCTTGTTGTCAAGATGGTGTAGGCCACTGCATTAAGTGCTGGAAAGAGTGATGATTTACATGGATGGTATTTTCTCTGTCATACAAGGAAAATTCCCTCACACGGGAGTGGTTGGATCTCTCCACGAGATGTCCACTACGAAACTCTCATTGACAAAAAGGACTCCTATCTGTATGACAATAACTTACACATAATGAATTTTAGTATCCTGCCAGCATGGAAACAAACGGATCTCAATCAAACATACATGTGACAATGAGTATCCCACGAACATGACAACAAATGGATCTCAAAAATTTATTGTATCAGGATCTGTGCTCCTCCACTCTTCCTTAGCTTCGACACACTATGAAAATTGCGGGTTTAAGTAAATTTTCGTTGGTGGATTTACCAACCCAACTCTGCACTCCAATTATTTTTACAAATTCAATTATTATTTTCACTTTTATAACAAAATTTCACATTTTAAAAAATTGTGATATTCGGCCGAAGGAGACGAATTAAGTGTCCCACAAATTCACCTGGAATTTTTCCTGAGCTTGCCAGTATCCAGTGGCTGAAAGAGGTTGAAATTGCACCTTCCCTAACTTGCCTAGTCATCCAAGTCATCCCAAAAATTTGACTGCCTCTAACTTTCGCATACGAGCTCAATTTTCTGAACCGTTTCGCATTGTTGCGATCATGTTGACAAGATCTTCAAGTTGAACTTGGTTCGAGATCAATCCGAATAATTTGATTTTTGATCTTTCATATGCCCTCTTTGTCCTCTGTGTGTCTCTAGAGCTACTTGGATCAATAACTGTTGAAAGATTTATGTAGACTTTTAACATCATGATAGATATTGAGGAATAACCATCATCACCACAATTATACTCACAAACTTGGCACACTATATTAACATTAATTTTGGGACACATATTGGAGTAGGGACGAGGAGTCACAAGTAAAGTATTGGAAATTAAATCCCTCGCCCATTTCCATGCCATAAACTCTAACTCTAGGAGACATATCTCAATCCATCACTAGGGCTAAGCTTGATGTGTCCACTATATGTTTAGCAAATCTCCATCAATTTATTGATGCAAAGATGAAACAACTTAATGATCAACATTAGGCCCTTCACATTGCATATGAAGGCCTAACATGTAAACATGTGCAAGAAGTAGAAATGAAATATTCCTTACTACTAAAGATGTATCCTTCAAAGCTTACTTCCCTTACCATTATGTAGAATAAAATTATAGTGTCAAGTAAGCCCATTACCTCTATGTGTTCGGGACCCTAAAATACAAGAATAACTTCAATATTGAGATAGGAATGACTAAGGGAAGAGTTTGGATGAATCCAAATAGATTTTTGAAAGTAAGGAATGACACATCAAGCTCTAAAGCTTGGTAGATTCCAACTTTTAATTATGGAGAAATTCACAAAAGCGTCTTAATGTTCAGTAAATATATATTATGATTATGACTATAAAAACTGCTTGAGCTTATGCTAATTATAGAATTTAGAATATTGTAGATATCAAATAGCCATGATAAAAATGAAATGATTGAATTTGTTCGTGCCCATTTGATATTTGGAACATTCTAGAATTTGTAATCGACATAAATATGACAATTGAAACCTAGGTGACTGACAAGCATAAATTTTTGGATTTCCTACAAGTTAGTGCATGCATAATTAGCATGAAAATATTAACATATTTATTAAAAGAAAACATTATATCTTGTACTAGAAAGAAAAATTTAATTAGAGAAGTTACCCACCTTCATGAAGATACGGAGAAGAAAATAATATATTTTCTTAAGTCCTAACAGCTTGACAATAATGTGGTGTGGATAACTATGTAAGTTGAAGCCCCTCCCAATGCAAGTCAGTTAGGAGAAAAAATCAAACTATGATTAACATGTTCACATCATAAATTACTTTTGTTCTACAATGACTAACTCCTTCACAAAGTTTCTTGAGTACGAGTCAAGAGCTTCCATTATTGGGACCTACTTTGCGAGATTGGTCTTAGATGTCATTAGGATGTGATAAGGCTTTGTGTTGAGATTTATTAACACTCTATTTTGTATTTTGGGATTTCTATATGAAATTGGGGCCTAGTTCTTCATTTCATCTTTTTCTTCTTGGGTTGTATGTGCACAATGTTTATGAAACCACACATTTTTCCGTTGCATCATTTATAGGGTTTCTTACATGACTTCGAAGGAAGGATCTTTGTAACAACTATGTTATTTTATAAACAACATAAAGATCTATATATCATCTTAGAGAGGGAAACATTGGGAATTTTGAAAGATTTATAGGGATATTGATAGGTCGGGAATTGCTAATATAAGTTACGGGATTGAATTCATTATTAGAATTTAGAATCTAAAGTATTGTGAAAAAGGTAATAAAATGAAATATATATATTCTCTTTTAAAATGAAAAACATTGCCTAATAATTATGCTTTGTATATACCATATTTCAGGTTAATATACACATATTTATAATTCATATTTTCTTTTCTTATATCTATATTATAAGTTTTGATGTTTGAAGTATATTATTCATCACTGTTTAGAATGCAACTTTTATTGCCAAAAAGAGTGAAGGAGTTTAATATTAGATTTATGTTTTATATGGGTTGGTGTCCGCCTTCAATTTCGTTATTTCAGTGTGAAGGTTTCGTTATTTCAGTTTTCTTAAGGTTTTACTATGATGGACCTTACTTTCACTTTCTTTATTATAAATGATTGTGTGAAGATGAAGAGCTTTCCGCACCTCCAAAATCTTGATTTATGACTCCGTAACATATGGAAAATGTTTTAATTCTTAACAATGAGTGATCAACATGTGAGAAAAGCTTTTAACAATGAGTGATCATACTTTGACTTTCTTAATTGCCCATGAAAAAATGAGAATGTGAAGTTTATCATTGAACTTGCTTTTAGCAGTGATTAAATGTGAACGGCAAAGGTATGACAATTACTGGCTAGATATTGATTTTGTTTGGGAGCCATTAAGTGTGAACACGGAAGCATTCCAACGCATTTCTCTGTAATTAAGGGGGCATAAACATGTTTGTTTGTGCTTTTATAATTCTGTCGGAACATGCGGGTATTTAACGAGGTCTTTTATGAATATGTTTTATTCATGGCTGTCCACATGTCTACAATTTGCCCATACAACAATGTTTATTTGTTAAACAATCAACCGTCTTTGTTCCACGGACCTGCAACAGGATATACGAATAATTATGAATCTCTTCGATCGAACTTCCTTTCGCTTTATCGTTTCCTTCCCTGTCAAATTCAGTGGTGGAAATATTCATAAATATCTTGTGTGATAACTCGAAAATGATATTGATGTGAGTTATCAATATTTCCGAAGCTATAACTGTAATTATGAGTAAGGTAGTATATGAAATTCTTTAAATTTAGATAAATAAGAAATCTAGAGGTTAGTATACATTGATCAATGCATTAATAAAGCTATAACTCAGAACAAAATTAATGGCCAGAAATTTTGTGTGTGGTGCACTGAATTTTGTTACACCATGTGCCGGCATATAAACTGAACCGGAGTACTGCAGTCAGCCCATTCAACGGATGTGGTATTATTCCATGTCTCTATAGCACCGATAGAGAAAGCGAACAGGATACAGTGTCAGTAGGTCTGCAGAATAGCCTCACCCTATCAGATTATGTACCTTTCCTGTCGAACTACTGTGGCGCCGACAGCTGAGGGTTGGCCTGTGTACTGCATGTGCAGGCGGCCTTGAAAGACCACCAATTCGTCACACTTTTCGCGTGAAAGCCGACCAACTACGTCACATATCAGGCCTTCGTCAGAGGCCTGAATTTTTTTATTTTTTTTGTCAGAAGAGAAAAAACAACGGTTCAAATTTATTTGGTCTATCCGGGCAAATTTGATGATATTTATTTGTTTCTCCATTCTTAAATTTTATACTTATGAATTTTACTCTTTTATATACAAATTTTATTGTTATAAATTTTCATTTTTTTAATATCTTTATTATATGTTGATAAAAATTAGCATTTGCATCAAAAGGGTGTAAAGACATATTGATAGAATTGTTAAGAAGGAAATATATTGAGTTTTTATACTTGATGCAGGAGGATAACTAGAAAGTGATGATAGATAATAACAAAAGCATGGATCGAATGTAACAAAATTGTTTGAAAACTCAAAGATTTTGAAAGACTTATAATAACAAAGTCAAGGTATAAAAATATTTTATTAATCAACCATTTCAAAAAGAGAAAAGTTCTAAAGCCTTCTGTGCAATTAGTACATTTATACATATTAGATGAATGCAAAACTTGGGCTAAAGATGAACACAACATCTCCGTAGGATTTAACAACAATAACCATTTGGCAAGGTGGACCAAAACTATAAATTAGGTAGTTAGTATCAAGTCTAAATATCCCCAATACGAACCAACTCATAGATAATGTAAGACAATGAGTTGAAATTGTATCATATAATAACAAAAAAGAGTTATATTCCAACAGAATAATGGTCATATGAACCTTATCTTTCTCCTCTTTAGGAAGAGGAATGTTTGGTGGGTTCATGGTTATTACAAGAGTGCTTACTTTATATTTTTATTCAAGTTCGCTTTATTTTTCTTTCTCATCACGTAGAACAATTTGAAATATTATAATAAGTGGATTGTGTATATGTATGATTTAAAACTATCATACCATGAAGCGATGAAGAAGAAGAAAGGGTAGTTGGAAGGATCAATTTTGGAAAAAACCAACTCTCAAACAACTTGCTGAAATTTCTATTCGAAATGTGGCAAACTGCAAAAATCTAGAGCAAGACTAGACAGGGTTGTAACTTCCATCCCCTACTTCAAACATGTAAGAGGAAAAGCATTCCTAGCGACCAAAGCTACTACTAATGTTGAGACCCACCAATGAAAATAATTCTATGACTACTGCTACTTCCTTTCTTAATTACCCAAGATTTTTAGAACTAACATGTGTAAGGGTTGTGCATAATACTAAAAATTGCATACTATTGTGCTTACAAGAAGCTACAAATGTTTATGGTAAATTCTATTATTTTTTATTATTTGATGTTGTTGTTAATACTATTATGAGTAGTAGAAAAATAGGATGTAGGTGAATGAAAAGAAAAGGATAGCAGATGGTAATCTATGAGCTTCCTTCATTCTTTCAACATGACCAATCTATCATCGAGAAGTGACCATCAACTAAGTCAATGCCGTTTGAGGCAACCTAAAAGAAGGTGTTATTGTTTTCCTCAACATGCGGTCCCGTGAAAAGATTTGGGATTCCCTCCAACCATCTTGAACACGTGTCCCCATCTCTATCATTCCCCATCCCAAAAACCAATGCAACATTGCAATTCCCCATCCCAAAAACCAATGCGACATTATATTTTTTTGAGATATGTTTAACTAAATAGAACTCCAAATTCTAAATTAAACTATGTATTCTAATTCAAACTTTGGATAGTAGAAATACAAGAAGGAAAAAAAAATGGAACATTAGAAATAAAAAAATTTCTCGTCTAAGACTATTCATGCAAATACTACGAACTTCAAAATTTTCTAGTTTTATAACATATATAATGGAAATTTTCTAGTTTTAAAACATCTCTAATGGCTCTCGCTTACACCGAGTTTTGAGGAAATCATTTGAGCACATTATTTTCTAGTATATAGCACATGGCTCCAGAGTTAAATCTGGCCAAGCTTACTTAAACATGAACAATGATATAAATTTTTCTCTTATTAGCACTTTAACCTCAATCCAAACTAGCGGGCACAATCTCTCTGCCAATTATTGTCTCTTGGTCAGGTGTTTCTATATAAAACGAAAGTTAGCTCATGCAAAAAGAAGTAATTTGGAGTAGCATGTTGGAATCAAGAAGAAAATCTATCTTTTAACAATGAAGGCTTTAACTTTTGCAACCTTTGCTTCTTATGCTCCTTTAATGACTGCAATTTTTCAGCTAGTATGGCCAAGGTATAATTTCTAATACCTTTTTCACGGATTTTTAGTCACAATTCATGGGGTTCAGTGCTGTCGATATGGTCTTTGGGGTCCAGTGGTTAGAAAACTTGACAATATTTTCAATGAGTTTCTAGAATCTTTTCAAGATTTGTTTTTCAAATGGAAAAGGACATTGAACCCATAGGTATTTAAGGGAACCCATGAAAAGTGATACGCTCCTACACCATGAAAAATTTATTAAAAAATAGACACTAAGCATTAATCACACACTCATGCTTACTTGTTCAAACATCCAAGACCTTTAGATCTTCAAAGAGTAACCATTTTTAGTACCTGAGTACTAATTACACATGACTTCAAACAAATTTTATTGCGGAATGTGATGCATTGTTTCATGGAATGGGTGAAATTTTAATGCAAAATAGAAGCCACATTTCCTTTGAATGTCTCCAAATTAAAGAAAAAAATACTGCAAATTCATTTATGAAAATGAAATATTAGCTATACTGATGCCATTAAGTAATGAAATCCATTATACCTTATGGGTAGACACTTCAAGGTAAAATGTATCATGATAATATAAAACACTTCTTTAAACAATGGTGATCTTGGGAAGAGCAACAAAAGTGGGTCACTAAGAAGTGAGACTTTGATTTTGAAATTATCTACCAAAAAGGGTAAGAAAATATGCTGGCTAATGTGCTTTCAGGAAAGAAGAGAAAATTGATTTCTTACTTTTTGTGATTTCCACTATATACATTAATTGGGTAGGATATGAAAAGATAGAATGACAAGATAAATACCAAACTACTTGACAACTCATTCAATGACTACAACTACCGTAGTGCACTAGTCAAATTTGGGTGGAAGAATGACTTATTATGATATAAAAATCTTTTATGCTTATGTAATAAGTATCAACTCAAACACAAGTTTCTTTCATAACTAAGAATCAAGCGCAATTTTTTTTGCTATGGTACTAAAACTAATGTTAAAAATATTGTGATTGAGTGCTTTGTTTTCCAAAAAAACAAACGATATATCATCAAAACCTTAAGTCTTCTAAAGCACATAGCCATACCAATTTGTAGTATTAGGAAGAGGTTTTTATGGGTTTCAGCACAAATCTGCCAAACTCTAAAGGAAATAATGCCATCATGATAATGGTGAATAGATTAACAAACTATGCCAATATTTACTCCTTTTAACATCCTTTAAAAGCTAGTGATAACAAGTTTCATGAAAACAATTTATAAGCCAGTTGTTAGATTATTGTAAACTACAAAAAGTTTATTTTTCACTACTAATTTTTCAACTAATTTATTTTATTATTTAGATCTATAATTAGGTCATAACTTCTCTCACCACCATGATTTAAAAAGTAAACTAAAATTGTAAGTAAATACATGAAATATTATCTTTATTACTTTACATTTAAAAAAGAATTATAATGAATCAAATAATTAATTTTAACAAACTAATAACCAAATAAATAGCCTATGTACATAAAAAGACAATTTAGATAGCGTCGGGTTTTTAGAAAGATGTTAACAATGTTTATGTCTAAAGTTCCTTAGAGATCCAACCTAGAAATTCCTTTGCCTAGACTTTAAGGGCAGGACAAAGTTAAAAGCTAATGATGGTTTTATATGGACATGGCCTCGAGAAAGTCCAAAACGTCAAGGCAAGTGATTACAGAAAAGTAAAGTAGTTTCATGACCAAAGGATTGTATTATTCACCGACACTTGCAGGACTTTACTTCCTGTGCGCGGATTTTGAGTCTCCATTTCTTAAAAAAATTCAGGGAATTTCACGGTGATGCTTTTCAAGTATGAATGGAAGGCCAGTGAGTAGGAAAAATTAGAGTGGTCAATGCAGGCCATACATGTGTCTGCACGTGGGCAGGGTAAGTGGTGATTCACCAAACGTTACCTCCACCAAGATGCGGTGGCGTCATACAATTATATTTTCGCGTGGGACAAGGACTCCGGGTTGGAGAACTTTGAGGTAGAGGAGTATGTTAGGGTTGTACAAGGAAATCATATTCTTTCGTGGCCAACAATTTTTTTACAATTTTATGAGGAAGAACCACCTATAAGCTTAATTATTTAAAATACAAATTAATAATTTAATCCACATCTTTTATAATTTGTATTATAAAAACCAAGTATTATTGTATATTAGATACCATATATTGAATTGAATATTGTCTAAAATTTGATTTAAAATGTTATCATTTCACCAAAATTTTACCAGAGGAGAAATATCTTAAATAGAACCATTACCATTTCATATATGGTGAATTCAAAATTGAAGACATTGTTAATTATAACATCTAATAAACACCAACATGTATGGTAGTGTAGTGAAGTGGAAAACTTTAACAACAACGATGAAAAACAATTAGATTTTTTCTTTAATAAAATTAAAAGATAAACCCTTAAATAGTAAAAGTAACAATCTCAATTTTTTTCTGTAAGTCAACATTTTATTCATAAGCAGAAAAAGGTTTATATCGTTTACCAACATGCCTCATTTGCCACCATAGCTTTCCCTATGTTAAAAGAACAAATATAATTACATTTTGTCTCTTCGTAGCTTTAGGATATAGGATTATACATTGGTTTTTCCTTTTTTCTTTTCCTTTTCCATACATCTACCCAGTCTGAGGGTTTTTCATGATCCTGCGAAGATTTCACATTGATTTCCTTTCCTTGAGATTTCCTCAATGCCTCATGCTCCAACATATTTTTTGCTCTTTATCACCAGGGAAAATTTTAAGAACCCCCCTAAATTTATATGTATAATAAATGGGCGAATCACCATGATACATAAGAAAAATGGAAGGTGATTTTATTAATAATATAATATGTATATATAATTTTTTGGTGAATCTCTCACAAGATTATATTATCTGGTAAAATCATGGCGAATCACCAGTACAAATGGCGAATCACTAGTACAAAATGGCGAATCATTGCTGAGTGGAGTTCGGGGTGTTTGTTCTAATGAAGATATGGTAGTTGAACCAGGTGTTGAAGGAAGTGAACCATCGAGACCAAGCATGGCACATGGTGACTCGTGAGGAAAGTAGCTCTCATGCAGATTGGAAAATGCATTCTAGTTCTACTAAGCGTAGTGTTGTTGCTCATTCTACTACTAGCACTGATATTGAGGTTGGAGAGGAGTCTGAGGAAGCATGGAAGGTAATAGTGGTGGACTAGAATTAGAAAGAGAACACCATGATGGGCTCCATTTTTCCCTTTGGTATTTGGGCCTGCAAGATCTTTTCTCCATTGAACCAACAATTAACCGTTCAACCAACAATCAACTTGACTAAGTTGATTAGGTACAATTCAACTTAGACTAATCTTCAAAACTAAGCTTTTTACTATCCCATATTTATCACACTAATGCTACACAACATTGAGCATTTGCACCCAACTCTCATTCATGCACACAAAATTTTCATTAACATCTATAACCCTAACCAAGTGAGAATTGATCAACAATTTGCACCAAATTTTGTTATAGTGTTGAAAGTTCATAAGAAATTTAGATCCATGGTAACTTAAATAAATTTTGAGATAACCTTCAAAAATTCGACCACAATAGAGAAAACTGGTGATAAATTTTAAACCTACAAAAATTAGGATTCGTGTTCCTAGGAACAATCATAAGAAGTAGTTGACATATAGGTCGAGTTCTGAGCCTTGACACATTGATAATGCAATGGCTTAGGTCAAAACTCACACATTGAAAAGTCATCAATGAAGAGAATACAATATCATTATGAATTACACATACTCCAAACTTCCTACCAAATTCTACTTAGTTGTTTGCAACTTAGCTATACATAATCTTATAGTAAATACAAATTCCACAAAGCCTTCTTCACATAGCTAATAAATGGCCATTGGAAGAGCACCCCTTATATAATAGTAATATTAGCAATCAATAGATTATTTCATATTGAACTTCATAGCCATAGCACTCTTATGTATTGTATGATGTATTCAACTTGCATTATCAAATATAGATACAATCATAGCTTTTATTGATACATGTAAATCATACTTGTGCACAACATTGAATACAATGTCAGTCAAGGCATAAAGTCGGTTAGACGTGTAACGATCTATAAAATAGTGAACAAACTTAGTAACATTATAGCTTATGGAACTTAACTTTATTATACACCAATGACCACATTTTACGACCAGTGAGCATGTATAGATGTGTGTTGAAATAGAAATCCCATCTCCAAGTCATGTGCTCACTACTCACTACACCTTCTAGTTCTAAAAGGAGGGAAAACACGATTAACGTTCTAGTCAACAGTGAAGTTTGAACACATAAATTAATAAACTAATTACGTCGTAAGGCATCATTATTTGAAAACAACTCTCCTTTGTGCATCATACCATAATCTGAAACCTTTAGATTATATGTTAGATGATTAAAACATCTTCAACCCTTAGATGAAAAGCAAAGATAGATATTTAGTTATGGGTATGTTCCTGTTACAGAAGCTTCTAAGAAACAAGGAATTTCAATGGCTATGAAACTTATGTGAGGCTCCTACATCACAAGAGAAAATGTCGAGGCGAGGGCATTGGGCACCCCTTCACTGGTACATTCTCGAAGAGGCACAACTGTTACAATGTTTGCGCCTCATTGCCACTGGAAAATGGTGAAGCATAATTTCTACCAGCTTTTTTTTCATATGTATAATGCCTCATTTCTCACATTCACTGGTAGAATCTGCACCTAAATTGACAGAAACTACAGAACTGTGGTGTAATTGAGTACAATCATTTGCATTTTCAGCAGGCACGTTCAGATCCAATGTCTCGGTTCTACTTGGAGGTGAAAATTGTTGTTGCTCGGTTTTTAAATGGCTTGTATAATTATGCATATTAGTAGCAGGGGGAGTGGAATGAGCCCTCTTGTGACTGCCCAAAGCTTCGCCAGATTGCCCAAAGGTTGGCTATATGGAAAACTTCTGTGACACACAGGGCATTCATGCACCCTAAATTTCTTATTCTCAGTGCACAAACTCTACTTATAAGTCTCAACAGGTGGCCCATTGATGGAACAATGAACTAATTCTTCTTTGAAACCCCCATCAATTTGCAATGTGGGAAATATGGACTTGGACTTGCAGTGGCACCTTGCCTTGTGACTGCCAAGAGCTTGAAATGAAGAAAACTTCTTGTTGCAAGACTTGCATGTGTAGAACCTCATCATCATCATCATCTCTGGTTTGAAATCAACATCCCATTCTTGACTTCAATTACACGCGAATAAATAGAGACAACACGAGAACAGCGACGCAAACACATTGCTTTTCATTTTCTGTTATCTTTTCTTGTTGCTACCGCTTTCGTTACAATAATTTGTCAAGTCTTGTACAAATCCCTAAACAATGGTGAACCCAAGTTCGAATCCCTGCTTTCCCTGAATTCATGAAGGTAATGGCAAGCAAAATCCTCTTTAAATTCACAACAGTCCACATAAAATTTATCGGTAATCGCTCTAAGGGTTTCTGGAAATCAAAAGTTGGCAAGGCCTTCAGAAATGAGTGTAATCGTCCCAATGTAGGAGAGAATCCTGTTTAATCACCTGAAATTCCTTTCAGTTCAGTTTCTTCCCAAAATAGTTGTGATCAGTCCATGAACCCTAATGAAAAAAATAAGGATATTATTGACTTCGAACAGTGCAATTCTGAATCATTTAATTGGCTAGGGGACTGTAATGTGAAAACCCCTGAAAAGCCTTTGTGTGTCACTGATATGACCATGGGCCAGACAGAAGATATATGCCTTTGCACACATTTTGCATTACACAGGTTTTCCAGGGCTTCTTCCAGATCATTTTTCCTTCAACAACAACAATAGCATTGACTGCATGATTACAGAATTGGGTATCTTGATTGAAACTATATTTCTTCTTAATTGAAATTTTAGGTATTGTTCATATTTCCAATTCCAAATTTCTTGGGTTATGATTTATTCTGAATTGAAATTTCAGGTACCGTGGGGCTCAAAATTGTGCACCAAGACATTGCAATGACTCCATGGTGACAGTTCCAGACTATTCCGTCTCTATATTCCAAGCCATCATCAATCAATTTCATAAATTCTTGACCCATTTGTCAACCTATATGCATTGATGGAAAATTTATATATCTGGTTGATAATTGTTGAACATAGTGCCAACAAATAAATAAACTTATGATATGCTACCAAAATGTAACAACTTCTCATGCAATTGATATCCCATTTCCTAAAAGAACCATAGGAGTGCTTATCAACACGTTTGCCAAAGACATGAATGCCCCATCTTAAATAATTTTGAAGATTAATATATTTTCTTAGAAATACTCTGACACAACTTTCTCCCTTAGCCGCACTGTGTGAGCATTCTTCCACAAAGAAATGGATATCTCTATTGTCAATGTCATATCTTTAGCTTCATACTCTGGTCAATTTTAATCTTAAAATTTGTTGATAGGAAAAATTAGCTCCATTTATCTTGAACAAGGGATGATTGGGTAGATCGTATTGTTGCCTAATATCCTTCAAAAACAATTGTACCATGTGTTACCAACATAATATACAAAACATCTATATGAACTGACCATGGAAAGAGGAGCACTATGATGTAATATGTTCAACCAAATTTCGACCTACGTCCTTGGAATCAATAGATGCCAAAAAATCATTTTCAAGTTGTTATCAAACAAGTTCAAACCATAGATGGGGACCTTTGAACACACATTCCAATGGCATAAACAAAATTTGCATCAAAATTTCTACTTGGATTTATAATATAGTAGTTTATGAGTATTCCTACCATTTTGCAGTTTGAATGAATAGAAATGAGTCACAAAGGTTTGTTAACATAAGAGGCTTCCCATCATCACTTATGCTTTGAGATAAGAAATGAATCTTTTGATCATACTTAGGCTTGTGTGATTGTGTAACTTGTCCTACTTCACCTTTTTGAAGTCGTGTTGGTAAAAACAAACACCTTTTTAATAAGAGTGATAAACTTTGGGAGTGTTAGTCGTTTGACCCGATCTCCAAGGTCTATTATGAATATGGGGTTAAAACAACCTAGTTTTCTCAAAGTATTCAATTTCTAAATAAAATTCCATCATCATGTTCAACTCATCATTTGAGAAAATAGAATCCAGTTGAACTCTCTCAAGAACTTATATGCTTCACAAAATTTCAATACTAGAACAAGAACAATTGTACCATGTGTTACCAACATAATATAAAAAAAATCTATCTAGACTGACCATGACAAGAGGAACACTGTGATGTAATATGTTTAACCAAATTTCCACCTACCTCCTTGGAATCAATAGATTCCAAAAACTCATTTTCAAGTTGTTATCAAATAGGTTCAAACCACAGATGGGGACCTTTGAACACATATTCCAATTACAGAAACAACATTTGCATCAAAATTTTTACTTGGATTTATAATATAGTAGTCTGTGTATTCTTCCCATTTTTCAATTTGAATGAATACAAATGAGTCACAAAGGTTTGTTAACATAAGAGGCTTCCCATCATCACTTACGCTTTGAGATAAGAAATGAATTTTTTGATCATACTCAAGCCTGTGTGATTGTGTAACTTGTGCTACTTCAGCCTTTTGAAGTCGTGTTGGCATAAACAAACACCTTTTTAATAAGGGTGATAAAATTTGGGAGTGTTAGTCGTTTGACCCGATCTCCAAGGTCTATTATGAATATGGGGTTAAAACAACCTAGTTTTCCCAAAGTATTCAATTTCTAAACCAAATTCCATCATCAAGTTCAACTCATCATTTGAGAAAATAAAATCCAGTTGAACTCTCTCATGAACTTATATGCTTCACAACATTTCAATACTAGAACAACAACAATTGTACCATGTGTTACCAACATAATATACAAAACATCTATATGAACTGACCATGAAAACAGGAACACTGTGATGTAATATTTTCAACCAAATTTCCACCTACGTCCTTGGAATCAATAGATTCCAAAAACTCATTCTCAAGTTGTTATCAAAAAGGTTCAAACCACAGATGGGCACCTTTGAACACATATTCCAATTGCAGAAACAACATTTGCATCAAAATTTCTACTTGGATTTATAATATAGTAGTCTGTGATTATTCCTCTCATTTTGTAGTTTGAATGAATACAAATGAGTCACAAAGGTTTGTTAACATAAGAGGCTTCCCATCATCACTTACGATTTGAGATAAGAAATGAATTTTTTGATCATACTTGGGCCTGTGTGACTGTGTAACCTATCCTACTTCACCCTTTTGAATTCGTGTCGGCATAAACAAACACCTTTTCAATAAGGGTGATAAACTTTGGGAGTGTTAGTCGTTTGACCCAATATCCAAGGTCTATTATGAAGATGGGGTTAAAACAACCTAGTTTTCTCAAAGTATTCAATCTCTAAAGAAAATTCCATCATCATGTTCAACTCATCATTTGCGAAAATAGAATCCAGTTGAACTCTCTCATGAACTTATATGCTTCACAACATTTCAATACTAGAACAAGAGATCCGTGAGTAACCATGGCCACACAAGCTATACCAAATCTTGAATAAACCATTTAGTTAGATAAAACAAAGATAACTCCAAGGAAAACTTTGGTTACTTCATGCATGATGTAGGAAATTACATTTATAATGAGTATATGTATAGTTGAGATACTCTGTCAACAATCTGCGAAGCATTTTTAATCCTTAAAATTTTGGTCTCGAGTCCACTAACGGAAAAAATTCTTCCTAGCTCATGAGAATGCAATAATATTGTCTCCACTCTTGATCTTGGTCTTTGGTGAAATATATGGACCCTTCGTGTCTTTTTTCGGTCCATTTGTCCACAACCCTAATCATCCTCCGTTCCATTCTACAAATATCTCCATCAGCTCCTGATCGAGCATGCGAGGGCAAATGATAAGCTTCAAAAATAAATTGTAGGTCTCTATATTCCAAGCCATCATCAACCAATTTCATAAATTCTCCACCCAGTTGTCAACCTATATGCATTTATGGAAAATGTATATATTTGGTTGATAATTGTTGAACATAATGCCAACAAATAAATAAACTTATGACATGTTACCATAATGTAACAACTTGTCATGCAATTGATATCCCATTTCCTAAAAGCATCATAGGAGCGCTTATCAACACATTTGCAAAAGACTTGAATGCCCCATATTAAATAATTTTGGAGATTAATGTATTTTCTTAGAAATAATCTGACACAAATTTCTCCCTTAGGCACACCGTGTGAGCATTCTTCCACAAAGAAATGGATATCTCTATTGTGAACGTCATATTTGTAGCTTCATACTCTGGTCAATGTTAATCTTAAAATTTGTTGATAGGAAAACTTAGCTCCATCTATCTTGAACAAGGGAAGATTAGGGAGATCATGTTATTGCCTAATATCCTTCAAAAACAATTGTACCATGTGTTACCAACATAATGTACAAAACATCTATATGAACTAACCATGAAAAGAGGAACACTGTGATGTAATATGTTCAACCAAATTGCGACCTATGTCCTTGGAATCAAGAGATGCCAAAAACTCATTTTAAACTTGTTATCAAACAGGGTCAAACCACAGATGGGGACCTTTAAACACATATTCCAATTGCAGAAACAACATTTTCATCAAAAATTCTACTTGGATTTATAATGTAGTAGTTTGTGAGTATTCCTCTCATTTTGTAGTTTGAATGAATACAAATGAGTCACAAAGGAGTGTTAACATAAGAGGCTTCCCATCGTCACTTAATTCATCAACACATAACTGATTTCCTTTTGATAATGTACATTAATTCTACCTATGTCATCTTCAGCTGCACTTTGTGCACAACCAACACCATCCCACTAATTAATTCCAACTGAGAGGCCCCACCAAAATCTGGTAATGGATAAGAATAATCAAACCAGAGGCCAGTAAAATAAACCATAATATAAATACAGATATGCAGCAAGATGACAAAAAAAGTTAACATCATACCTGTCTCCTATATCTCGTTCCCAGGAAACTGCATTACATTTCCCTTGACTATTTTGACTAGCAGGAGGTAGAATACGTAGAATCTTTATTACAGTGCAATACTTGATGTCATCATGCCAAACAGAGGCCAAGAAATAGCTAGTAGAAGAGAAAGTTGGATAGGGAAACAAAAACCCCAACTGTGGCACAGTAGTAATCTATGAGATTAAAGCTACTGCCAGAGACTAAATGAACATTGCCATGCCAAAAAGCAAAAGCAGCCTCCCCTCCATGACTTGAGAACATAATTTTTGCTAGCATCCTTACGTCACTGTGCTGGTTAGCGAGGTTAAAGTTGAATTTGTCACTATTTCCACCATTTGAATCTACTGATGTCTGGGATGCTGAAAATTTTCCAGGTGTAGCAAGGGGTCGATAACCTTTGAAGTATTTTATTGGAGATATGGTCCTATTTACTTTGGTGGTCCAGATTTTTGTCATTGATTCTTATCCACCAAAATTTGTATTAGAATTTTCAAAAAGGGGATGCAGTGCAACCTGCTGACGTGAACTTTCCCACCGCTGCACCCTCCAACCAGTTAGATATGGCCCTCATCAAGATTGTGTGGAGGCATATATTGGCCTGATGGAATGTAATTTGGAGGTCCTTAGTGTACTAAAAAGAACAGTTAATTCAGCCATATTTGTGATCAGTCTATTTGCCTACAAATCCAAGTCTAGTGGATTGAGATATAAAAAGACTTAATAAAAGCATCAATGTCAAATTCTATTGCAAACAGGATATTACTAGTGACAAAATGCAGCTAAACTGTCTTAGTCAAGGACTAGCCATTCAAATGCATTTTTCTTATACTGTCATGCTTATATTGTCAGAAGTATTATTGCCATTCTAAACTTACATCATATAGCATGAAAGACAAGGTTTCTTCAAAACATAGAGCTAAATTTAAATTATAGGAGACCTAATGATAATGAGCATAAGAAAGGTTTTATGAATCGTAACAAGAAGATCAAGAAGAAAACTTTTTGATGCCCTTGCTACTATGCCTCCAATGCAAAGTAACCAGAAAAATACTTCAGAAGTTTTAAATTTTGTGTCCATTAAAAAGATCACTCGCTCTTTAGCACTCATTGGAGGACAAGCTATACGAGGTTAACACGTTTGGATATTTATACATCTTACAGAGACACAAATGTAATATATATATACTTGACTTGGTCCAAAGTCTTCTGCACAATATGCTCCTAAGTCAGGTGAGACTGTTGAATAAAAACTCTTGGGACCTCACCTGCGCTTATGTCTAATCTAATATACAAGTTTGGCTTTGCTTCAGACTAGTCCTAGTTACTGTCACCTTTGAGGTAACTGCATTCATCATCAATACCCATAATTTTTACATCAAATTTAGACTCCCCCAAAAAATAAAATTTAAGCATAGACTCCCAAAAGGAAGAAAAAATTGTAAGCATATACAGATTGTATATCTCCCAATCAGCTCTTGCGAGAAGAACAAGAAGAAAATAATTTTAAGGGTAGGTTGAATAGCATTAACATGAAATCTCTCTTCATATAGGTTGTCTATGATTTTGTTTTTCTAACACCTTCCTTAGAGCTTGAAAGGGAGAGAGAGGCAATCTATTAGGGCTCTCTCAATTATCAGCCAGTTATTGTTACTGCTAGTGCTAGTTCAAAGTCCAGATTATGGACCTCCCAAGCCACAATAAGAACATGAGTATAATTCTAAACCCTGTTCTTATAATCAAAACCAGTATTTATGCACAAACTCATTCCTTTGCTGGATTGGGTTGTTTGAATCAAATTAATTTCTCTCATGGATGCACTCAAATGCACCGTAAAATACACGTTAAAAGCTTATGGATCTCCCACTGGCAGGGCCGTAAAATACTCTTCTGAGAGTAATGAAATTATAAATATGTCAAGATGAGAAGGAAGAGAATTGTATATATACATACAAGCTCCAGTTTATCTGGCCGTGAGGGCTTTTCGAGGGGCTTGGTTGTTCCGATGGGGATTTTTCCATTGCACCGTTGTTTATATGGGTAGTGGAAGAGACGGGCCTTTTGAACAGGATTCATAGTGGAGAGAACCAAGGCTCCCCACTCAGCAAGGGAATAACATATATTCTCAATGTCGTTCTCATAATTCTTCTTGTGTCGTGCAGTGGAAAGTGGGAGTTCAGGTAGGAATGAAAAATGGCAACACTTGAAATTAATGATGACCATCCAAATCATCTTTTCTAACTTAATGATTTAAAATATATTTCAGTACTTCTAGATAAAATAAAAATTTCAAACTTCTTGACAAACAAGACTCCAAAATAACAGTTCCTTTGTAGAACACCCTACACATTGACAGCCATCAGAAGCACAACCCACACTTTGAAAATCAAAGGAAGGGAAGAACACCCCACACTTTTGCTGCCAGCCAAAATAACATGCTACCCTATCATAATCAGCTAAAGGATACTCAAACCTACTTTTTTTGCAATCGACCTGCCTTAAGCTTTCCCTACGGTTTCGCAGTCAGCTGAGGGACACCCTGCACTCTGGAAGTAAAATGTATGACACTACCCTATTGGTCTTCAAAGGAAAGAAATGACCCATTATACTATGTCTAATTTCTCAGAAAACTATTCTTCAAAGAAATCATAAATTTTAAATCACCACCTGGTATTTAACAAAACCATGGCAACCACTTCCACATTAATTATTTCAGGGAGCAAATTTTCCCATACAAATACCAAAAATGCACCTGCAATCATTCCCATCCAAAAAACACATAGAAGAACCATACAAAAATTATATATACTAAAGCCACTCTAACTAGATAAAAATTGCATTATTGCAGCATATTGATATATGACTAAGAAAACTCTACCAAACAATATTAACCTACATTGAACAAAACTTGCTGATTTCAATTTTCAACAAATAAATTTTCTAGTAAATTATCTTTAAACTAACATTTTCTTTGAAAAAAAGAGAACATCAACACAAGAGCCTTCAGGAAGGAAGAAGAGCTTCCCCTAAGGACAAGTATAAAAGAAATCATTGTCTTATCACTTTCACAGCCCACCTGAAACTCTAACAGAATTCAAGATACACAATAGACTACAACAAAGAAACGAGTGAAAATGATACATTCCACATTGCCAAAGAATGCCTTGAAGTAAAAAGCATATAGCCCCTCCCTGAAACAAAAGAATTAAAAAATATTTGTCTAAGGACTGCCTTGAATCAACATCAACCCCAAATTCATAATCCAAGCAATAATGACTGCCTCTAACCCCGTCGAGTCATTGCCCGTTCTGGCCTCCACTGAAATTGGGTATGAGGATGTGTTTGAAGTAACTCTTGACGTAGAAGAGGTTTTGTCCACACGGTGATGGGAAAAGGAAAGGGAAAGGGAAAGGGGAAGGAAAAAAGGCAAGGAACAAAGGGAGGAGAAGGGGAATGGGAAAGCCACGAAGTGGGCCTCGATGAAGCCATGCACCTCCCCAAGGATTGTGCATTCCCCTCAGCAGGTGCCTTAAGCGTGGTCACCCAATCCTTTCAAGCTCCCTATGATAGCCCAAGAAGAAGCTATGCTGGTGGCTCTGCTCTCATGGCTGCCAACGTATGTTAAGCCAAGGGAGCCAACGATGCACACCCAAAAGAATGTCGACATTGTCCTTTCATCGGGGACATGTTTGGCAGTCTTCCATCCATTAAGTTTAATGACCATGACTTAAGCCAATGAAGACACCTACCGAATCTGACCCCAAAATTGTACCTCGAACGAGTACTATATGACGGTGTACCGAAGGTGGAACCAATTCCATGGGCATGCAAGCTGTAGGCCTCAGGGATTTTTAATTTGTTGTGCATCCCCCATTTTGGGCGATATGCTATCACCATCTTGGTCGTGTGCTAGTTTCTTGCGCTAATCCATGATGGATGCTTATGGATCCAATGCTGCATCTCAATTGATGTTGCGTTTATTCATAGGATCACCACCCTGCCCATGAAGGGGCCCCATCCCATGAAGGGATTTGGAAATAAATACGAATAGAAGGTGGCAGATGAAGTTTGAGAAAAATACAAGGTTGACCGCAACAAGCGCGGATTCATAGTAGAGCCCATTGCTGACCCGAGAGTGAGCACGGGCACTCTGCTACTTGCCTGTAAGATGTGTGCAAGTGTAGGGAATTAGCAAACAACCTATGTGATTCAGTTGGAAGGACGGTGCAAGAAGGGGGTCTACTACAACTAGTGGCAATACCTCTGTGAAGAGTTTTTGGACATCGTGCATGAGGCGCAGTAACAAGGAAAGTCCTTCTGCTAATCCTGGCTATCATTGTTGATCACACTGATCATGTGGGAGACACCTGATGATGCGGTGCTCCCTAAGCTCGAGCCCAATGTCGATGAAAGAGCACATTATGCGAACCTATGGGACTCCAAGGATTCAAAGCGCATTGAGGAAAAAAAAGTGTTATGTGTGCTATTCGATCATGCGCTAGTAGCGGAAATACATTCCAAGTCATGCTTGTTGCCTACGGTGTACAAAAAGTAAAAGTGCATCATTGACTTTCTTGTCACCATGTACAATGTCAAAATTAGGGCAAGAAAATATCTTGTGTGGTACAATCTCCCATATATGGCCACCGGGGCGAAGATCGACCAGTGTGTCACAACATGGCTGCCTGCATCAAAACTTGGACTCAAATATGTTGCCCCAGTCACAACGGGCACTTCTTGAAAAGATGCAGCACAGCGAAGGAGACGAAGGTGCACTCCACTGAGAAAACAACTACCAAGTAAACCCCCAAGGATTCCACCAAGTGAGCAGATAAAGATCCTCAGCGTGATGCAGAAGTTGGAGTTGGTGGGGAGAGCACGGAGTCCCCACGCGGAACGAAGCACACTGGCGAGCCTCCCAAAGGGGAGCGAAAGAAGCGAAGGCCGACAAAACTGACGAAGATGCGAACATTACATTGACAAAAGAAGATATGGACAATATTGCAGATGTCATTGCTAATGCCTTCGAGGATCGATGGACTACTCTGGAAGATCAACAAAAGGTCACACTAGAGGCTTCTCAATACAAGTTGCAGGTGCTCCATCTTGAAGCAGATACCCTTCAAGTGAGCGTGACCTAGGTGAGGCCGATTCAAGTGAGCCTGCCACTGAAAATCATCATCACAGCCACTGAGAGCAGGATTTTCCCCTTCCCAGGTGTGGCATTGATGATAGAACCGCTAGCCCTGTGCGCCCAAGTCCAAGCATCCGCAAAATTTAGCCTCGACGTCGCAAAAAATAATGAGTGGGTAGCTACACACTCCACTTGTTCGTCTTTTCCAAGCTCCAGAATAGAGAAGTTTGGGCACCACATCAGCTAAGTGAGGTTGAGTAGAGAATTGCTGCCAAAGTTGTCGAATCTTCCCAAGCTCAGGCAGCACATATCGTGGCAGTTCCACAGCAAGCAGAGTTAGAGCACGTGATCGACAGGTTATGTGAAGACATGCCAGAAGTAATCCCTACCTCTTTTGCCTCGCAGGCCAAGGTTGAGGGCTTGGTGGTTGCATTGAACGCATCCAAGACAGAAGTGAAAGCCATCAAAGCAGACCTAGAACAACAAATTGTCGCGCTACAAACCAAGTTGCAGCCTGAAACCCCTCCTTAGGTGCGTGCCTAAAAAGCCGCACTAGTAAAGGAAGCAACAAGCAATATTTCAGCAGATATCGCCAAGGGCTCCAAGCTGCTAGATACCACTATGAGACTTTGGTCCACAGTGAAACGCGATACCCTCCTCTGACAGTTCAACTAGGAGTTGCGCCAGAAAGAGCAGGAATTTGAAAAAATGGAAGCTACCATGCCAACCTTTGTAGAAGCTCAATGCCTAGCACGTCTTCGTACCATCCATGCCCTAAGAGACGAAATCGAGGAGCTTCACCATAAGAAGAAGGTCCTTAGCAATCATCTAAAGCCATGGGCGGAGAAAGCGCTCAAGCTCTCGCAGGACTTAGACGTAGCAGTCGAGTAGTTGAACCAAAATTTGGATAGTGTCACTGCAGCTACCTAAGAACTGACTTCCCAAAAGTTGGTCGAAATTGCGCAGAACGCAACAGCGCATCATGCCAACATTTTTCGCTACCATCGAGCAGATCCAAGCCAAAATGAAGACTCCTCGTCGTTGTGACTTGGGATGAGTCACAAGATTGTTTTGGGGGCCTATTGGAGGAGGGCCCCTGGTAGCAATTTTGGTGAAATTTTATAATATTCTGTAATAGTTTAAGTCTAGCCGACAGATTAACAATATTTTGTGATTTTTAATAGAAGGGTCTGAAATCTATTTCGCGAAAATACAGTGTGATGCTATGCTATATACTGTCAAAATATTAAAATCTATAAAATCTATTTCACTAACAAAACTCTTTGTTTGACCATAATTTAGCTTTTCTTTAACATCTTAGCTTAATCAAAATATTAAAATCTATTTCACTGACAAAACCCTGAGTTTGACCATCATTTAATGTTTCTTTGACATCTTAGCTTATAGGGAGACTGGCACCTAGATAAATACTCCACATTTCATTAGCGAGAATCCATACCAATTGAAGCAAGCAAATCAACATATCCATCATAGAAACACACACTTCTCAATTAACCAATAAGGAGATCAAAATCACCAATATTCTGATACATCTCAATTAACCAATAAGGAGATCAAAATCACCAGTATTCTCATACCAATTGAAGCAATCAAATCAACATATCCATCATACACACTTCTTAATTAACCAATATGGAGATCCAAGCACCAGTTCACAATGTAACGTTATCCAATGTGGTCAAAGATGAATCCAATCTCTTTTAGGATTTCAATAATGTGAAGTGACGATCCTTGGCTTCCCAAGACAACCATCAAAAGCAATCACAAATGTGCACAAAAACAATAGAAAAGAACACCACACTGCGAATTAAAATGTGTTTCCTTCAAAATCTTTAGATGTGCAGTGACCTAACCAATTACCACACATTGTCCAATATCCAAGAGAATAACAAATCATCATAAGCAAACAAGCATTCCTTGGATAGCATAATTTGGAATTTTATATTAACTATATGCCATGATCATAATTTTAGATGGAAGACCACTAATTACAAACTTCTTAATTAACCAATACAGAGATCCAAATCACCAGTTCACAATGTAACGTTATCCAATGTGGTCGAAGATGAATCCAATCTCTTTTAGAATTTCATGAATGTGAAGTGATCCTTAGCTTCCCAAGACAACCATCAAAAGAAATCACAAATCTGCACAGAAACAACGGTACAACACACCACACTGCGAAGTAAAATGTGTTGCCTACAAAATCTCTTGATGTCTGGTGACCAAACCAATTACCACACATTTTCCAATATCCAAGAGAATAACAAATCATCGTAAGCAAACAAGCATTCCTTGCATTGCATAATTTGGAATTTTATACTAACTATATGGCATGATCTTAAATTTAGATGGAAGACAACCAGTTAAGTATTCATATCCATAAATTCAGATATCCAATTGAAGTATAATGTTAAGCAACACAGAAAATACCAAAAGAGGCCCTCTCAAAAAAATTCAAGTAGTCAATTCCCAAAATTTTCTCAAATCAAATAACAGTATTCAGTCACAAATAAACGATCTGCAAGATACCACATGGCTTGATCTCAGTTGTATTGATTTTTATCTAATTTTTCAAATTCATATGCATAAGATGCAGGCTGACCATGTGCAACTTACACTGACCTTGATAACAAAAGATTTGGATGGCATTTCTGGTGCATTAGTTTACACCCATGCTTTGGGTGCAAAGACAAGTCTACCTGTAAAAAGGAAATAAAAAATTTCCATGAAAATCACAGCAGATTCAGATCCTTCTATTAAAAATCACATCACATTCAAATATTTCTGTCAAATTCAAATATTTCTATCAATAAAAGAAACATAACTCATGTTAATAATCAAAAAACATAACTCATGTTAATCCAATCAAAGAATAGCATCAATGAATGCAACACTTTTACACTTTTTCTAAGGCACAATCTAAACAATAGATATTTTGGGTTTTTCGGCTGCAATTATATGATACAATTCTAGACAAGGCTGATTTTACAAGTTTTTGAATGCATAAACAAATTCAATGCCATGAAACAATCAGATCCTACAATAATAAGATAAGAAAAAGAGTCCAAAAAGAGCCTTAAAGGGAAGAGAAAACCATGAAACATAAAACCATGAAACATAAAACATAAAAAAAAAACATTCTATAAAACCATGAAATAGAAAAACATTAAAAAAAAAACATTCTATAAAACCAGGAAACAGAAAAACATTAAAAAAAACATATCGAACAAGACAAGAACAAAGAAGAGGTGGCAATAGGGTGAGAGGTGCTCAATGGCCCCAAGAAATTTTTTCTCAAGTATTAGGATGCATGACAAACAACCAAGCTGAAACTTATGCCCTCTACCAAGGGATTTTATCATTGTTTTGGGAGATTCCATCCTTATTCAACATTTGGTGCAGGGCTCCTCTCTGACAGACTAAATATTATAATGTCTTATGAAAAGAATTAGGAAAGCTGTAGAAGGGTTCTCTACAATAGCATATTTCCATGTTCTCTGTGATCTCAATAAAAATGTGGAATTGTATGCTAATGAAAAGTGTAAATTAAGATTGGGAGATATAAAAGTCAATGGCTAAAGCAGGCTCTCTCCTATTCCTTAGAGCTAAATGGATTGGCATTGCACAGTTATGAAGGATTGTGTTATCAATCAGTTATAGTATGACATATTTTGATAAGGGGGCTCAAGAAACCTTTTTTAAGATGTATTTTCTGCAATCCACACACGGATTTGCGTATAAATAAAAATAAGACAAGATAGAGAACATCAAAATTGCCATTAGACAAGTGGACAAAAAGAAAAATTCCATACATGAAATCTTTTTTAATATTCTGTAATCATGAAACAACCCAACAACACAAGATCAGAAAGCATCAAAATGGCCAAAATACATGTGACTGAAGAAAAAGTCACATCGTGAAAAGACAGCCATGCCTGGATTGAAGGATTAATCATTGGAGCTTCCAGTGGCATCTAAGTGAAATGGTGCACCCACTTGTACTTGAACCAATTTACGTAACTATTCCAGACAGGAAATTATACAAAATACCATGGTCTCGAAATAAGCCTAACAATAATAACATCAGACATCAGTGATCTTGATGTGATTAGAGATATCAATCATGCCCCGTCTAACTACAGTCAACAAAATATGCTTTGACGACTACATCAAGAGATAATTACAATGAATTTGTATGAAACACTCTAGTCAGAGAAATTTTAAAACAAGAACTCCAATGACACACTTCCGTGCTCCCACATATGGCATACATGTCAAAGGCAAAATCACGATTCTCAAAAAAATGTTCTCGAATATCAAAAAGATACCACTAACTCCTACTGCAACTATCAATTACGGAAATAAGAAAAATTCAAAATTCCTTCGACTCGGCATACTGTGGGACACATCCTTTTAAAGGATACATTTTCACTAACTACTGACTACTACAAATTTCTCAACAATTGTCTCAAAAAAAAAACAAATCTTCAGCAAATAATTATAGCAATACTGAAGATTGAATCATAACATTTCAAATCATTTTTTCTCACTAGACAATATACACAAATATTAAATAATGCAATAAAATACTTGAAAAATAAAATTCCAAACAACCAATTCCTTGTAGGACACCTTACATCACCCTACACCATGACAGTCAGCCGAAGCACAACCTACATCTTGATAGTCAAAGGAAGAGCACCCTATACTTTCATGGTAACTTAAGGGCACCATAGAATTAAAAACAAATCTTGAGGTAAGAATGAAAAATAGCAACACTTGAAATTAATGATGACCATCCAAATCATCTTTTCTAACTTGATGATTTACAATATTTTTCAGTACTTCTAGATAGAATAAAAATGACAAACTTCCTGACAAACAAGACTACAAAATACCAGTTCCTTTGTAGAACACCGTACACATTGACAGCCATCAAAAGCACAACCCACACTTTGGAAATCAAAGGAAGGGTAGAACACCCCACACTTTCGTTGCCAGCCAAAAGAACATCCCACCCTATCGCAATTAGCTAAAGGATACTCTACCCTATTTTTTTTGCAGTCAACTTGCCTTAAGCTTTCCCTACGCTTTCGCAATCAGCTGAGGGACACCTTGCACTCCGGCAGTAAAATGTATGACACTACCCTGTTGGTCTTCAAAGGAAAGAAACGACCCATTAAACTATGTCTGATCTCTCAGAAAACCATTCTTCAAAGAAATCATAAATTTTAAATCACCACCACGAGTTTAACAAAACCATGGAAACCACTTCCACATTAATTATTTCAAGGAGCAAATTTTCCTATAAAAATACCAAAAAGGCACCTGTAATCATTCCCATCCCCAAAACACATAGAAGAATCATACAATAATTACATACACTAAAGCCACTCTAACTAGATAAAAATTGCATTATTGCAGCATACTGATATATCACTAAGAAAACTCTACCAAACAGTATTAACCTACATTGAACAAAACAAGTTGATTTCAATATTCAACAAATAAATTGTCTAGTACATTACCTTTAGACTAACATTTTCTTTGAAAACAAGAGAACATCAACACAAGAACCTTCAAGAAGGAAGAAGAGCTTCCCCCAAGGACAAGTATAAAAGAAATCATATTCTTATCACTTTCACAGCCCACCTGAAACTCTAACAGAAATCAGGATACACAATAAATTACAACAAAGAAACGAGTGAAAATGATACATTCCACATTTCCAAAGAATGCCTTGAAGTCTGGTGAGTTGAAATTGCAAAGGGAAGGTTCGTTAAATAAATTTAATGGGAGAATAAGGTATGATAATTCAGAAAGGTATTTGTGAATATTGAAAATTGAATGGTTGATTTATTTTCACCATAAAATAAACCTTGGAGAACCTATATTGCATTTTGATTAAAGACTGTCGCATCATGTGAAATGATAATGAGAAACTAATGATCTCTCATAAGAATTGAGTATGAGAGAGAGTGAAGATTTTACATCCTAAAAATGTATTAGGGGTGTATGTTCGTTGGTAGATTTTATAACTTGAATTAAGTCAACATATCCAATATCATAATTATTGGGGCAAGCCTTGAAGTCAAAAAAGATGTTAGGGTCAAATGAAAGTTTGGATAGTTTGAGTTAAGATCGAGTATTTTTCATCAAAGATGAAGAGTTGGTGTAAAGTCTGAAGTCAAAGAGCCATAAGCTAAGTCAAAGGTCTAAATGAAATTGGGTGCATGATCGACGGAGCCTGACAACCAAAGAGTTTGGTCATTGTAACACAAGCATTACTAAAGTGTTTTTTGCAACAAAGTGAAGCTAGAGAGTTGCCAGAAAAGATTCCAAGACAGAGAACTGAAAGTGACGAAGCGCAGGAAGAGACCTTGCATTGTTGGATGGCAAGTGTGAAGGCTTGCTAAAAAGGGTATTGAATGAAATCCACAAGTGAACAGATGAAGTTCAAAAAGGAGGAGTGACTGTTGATAGTCATTTCAGAAGATCTAATGAAGACCACAACAGAAGAAAGAAGAAGGAAAATTCCAAGGTAAATGACATATGTGAGAAGTTGACTGATAAATATTATGATCAGGAAAAGGCTGAGGTAATATTTCACCTTGAATTGTTGATGGAGTTATTTCAGAGAAATATGAAACACCAGAGACATGGTTGGACCATGAGGAAGAAATTGAAGTGGCAGAGACTACACACAAAGAGGGAATAACAGGTAAACATACAGTTGACAGAAGAGTTGAGGAAGCTCGAGTAGATGATGAGTGTGAAAATGGGATGTGAAGAACTCAGAGAGGTTGAGTTGAAAATGGAAGTTTCCATTTGTGGCCTAGAATAGGGTGAAATTCTGGGTGAAGATATCAATGAGGAAGATCTCATGAACCATTGGAATAGTTCAGAAGAATCTGAAGATGTTTTTTTTAGAGTAACAGATGAGGCTATTAAGCCTTGCATTTTTAAATCTCACGGTTTATGTATGTTTGCAGGATTTGCGAAAGGTGGTGGACATTCTGGTGAAACTGTCACAGAGATGAATGAAACCCTTGAGGTGAATTATGCTGGAGAATGCCTTTCAAAGGAGGAAGGTATTGATTTGTTGCAGTAGGAAGAAATCATAAATCAATTCTTGTTAGGGGTAAGACATCCAGTTGAAGCTGTTATGGAGCAGAAACATAACGAAAATGCCGAATTGATATTCCAAGGAGGTAAACAAATGAATTTGTTTAATGAAATTCCTGACAGAATTTTGCAATGTGATGATACAGAAACCAAGATAACTCAGAAATATTTCCAGAAGAAGAATGAAGCTGGGAATGAAGGTGGTTATGAAATGCTGAAAATATTTCACATGGAAATAGAGTTCTTGGAACATTGGTTTAAGCAACCTGAGGGAGAAATGAAGCCTGTAGAACCTGATACAGAAGAGATTGTAGTTACTGTGTATGATAGGGATGAAATTTTTTAACATTTATAGAGTTGAATGAATGCTATAAATTTTAAAATAATAATGTGACTGTAGATACAGAAAATGACATTAATAAATATGATGTTGAAATCATAGAAATTGAACAGAAAGTATTTGGAGTTGAGATGAAATATTAGAAGCAGCAAGGAAGTTTATGTCCTTAGAGACATAAAGGAAACATAAGTATTGAACCAGTAGGATAAGGATGAAAGCAACCAGCAATTCAAAAAAAGAACCTGTTGAAATGTAGAAATTCGATGATGGGAGATTGGTGCTTGAAGCATCAAAAGAGGCCGAAAGGTCTTGTATTTTTTAAACTAATAGTCTGTTGATGAATATAGGTATAGCACCGGATGAGAAATTTGTTACTATAATATAAATCAATGACTATAGTTGTAATCAAGAAGGAGTTCTTGATTATTATTCATTGCAGAAAGTTGAGTGTTCAACATCAAACAAAGAAAAATTACTCCAAGGAATTGGTCAAAGAAAGTGTTGGAGAAGTCGATGGAATCCGATTGACCGAGTAAGTAATGAATTACAAAATGGAGTTGATACTTTAAAGGACCAACAATAGAACAAAGTTTGGAATCCTAGAGGGAGCAAGTCATCAAGACTTCTGGTTGTCGCATTATACTGAAAAGCGACATACCTCATAGACAAGAGTCTATGGAAACTTCTCTACATGGGGAGTCTGATGTAGGAGCATCCTGCTTGGTTTTTATTAAAATATTATGAAATTAGGGGGGTGATGAATTTTTTAATTATTTTATAAATTATTGTGCTCATTTTAATAAATTAAGAGAGAAAATTGTAAGTGAGGATTATTGTAAATATTCTTTTAATAAATTAAGGATATGAGTGAATTTGAATTAAGTAGATAATATAGGGATTAGGAATTCCTTAAACATGACTTAGTTGAGTCCAAAAAAATGATAAATCTAATTTAGATTTTAGTTGAGATTTGTGTGGAGGAAATTATGGATTAGAATAAATTCATTATTATGTATAAATATGAGGAGTGTGTGAGGATGAAAAAAAGTGAGGAATACAGAGCGAGAGAGAGAGATGGTTTGAGATCTTTTGTAAAAGGGCTGAGAGCCGAGAGGCCATCCATTGTAATATTCGGATATATGTTTTGAAATTGAGAATTCTTGTTGTATTTTATATAAGTAGCTTGGTTATTGTTTGACTCTCTCTTTTTTTATAATTGGAGTTGAAATTAAGCAGCTTTGTATGAAATTTTTGAGTTAAGTTTTGAGAAAAGGTTGAAGAAGTCCGTTGTATATTCTAGGATTTTTTTTACTGCGGAATCCTAGAATCATACCTTATCCAACTTAACTCTCTACTAGTGATCTACTAATAACATTGATACAAATAATACAACGGTAATAAAGCTTACTTTGTAAGTATATTTTATATGAGTAAGCTTGTATGGGATTAGATATGGATAATACATGAGGTCTAATTATATAGGTAATAGGTTTCATAACAGTACAAGTGATATAAGGAACATATGTGTATTTAGGTCTATGTTCCCTATACTATGGATTAATGGTTACTCTTGGCATAAAATGATTACTAGATTATAGTGTGGCTTATATCGTAATGATGATCCTTACATAAAAATAATATTTATATGTCGAAACTAGTTATGATAAAACCACTTCTAAAGAGCTAACGATGAAGGAAAAAATCCATTAAAGAAAAAAATAATCCCTTGTCACTCATAATCGTTGCAAATGAATATTCCTACAATATTAGTAACGTCAAGAGATTGGTGGTTAGCCTTTTGATCCACCAAAAATGTAGGAACAACAAGATATTTATGGTTTGGTGAGGAAAACCCAGTATTCGAAACATCCTTAAAATATCTCGGTGGGATTGAGGAAGATGCAACTCCCCCTTTTGCTCCATCTCTAATTCTATAAACAATGTGAATCCAATAATCCTTGGTAATATCATAATGCCAGTGGGATTTTTTCTCTTGAAGCTCATAACCTTCATGAGTAAGTCAGAAACATTCGATATGGATTTGCACCTTCTCTTGAATTCTCAATGTCAGAGAGGAAACCATTTTTTTTAAAGACATGCAAACCAAATGAATTCTTAGAAATTGGGTTCATCAAGACCCGAAAAAATCTTTGGATCTGGAGTAGAAAATGCACCACTCGTGTAGAGCCTGCTTGGTCCATACATTGATCTGTATATTTGAGGGTTTATACTCAGATTTGAGGCGAAAAAATGTAGATATGGGATTGCATGGTGTAGATATGTCCCTTAAGTGGAGATAGATCCATCCTTTATGCCCGTACTGGGGAGAGGAGGTCGTGTAGCTCGATTTCTATCAAAATTTGGTGTTGTAGAGATCACAACCATGGTTCTTGATGGATCCAAAAATCTCAATTTTATTTCTGAAATTTTCTTTGTATTTTCATATTCAAAAAATCAAAATGCTTATTTTTTAAACCACAAAAAACTTACCCATTGATTTTCCAAGTAACTAGTCACCACTATTGTAACTTTCCTGACCAATAGCAAATGGTTCTAAAAGAAAACTTTAAATTCTCAAAACATTGAATTCTACAAAAAAAAATTATTATAGTCTCTAGTAAAGAATATGAAACAATGATCAACCCTTCATGTAGCACAGTGAAATGAAAATTTATAACAAAAATAATAAATAATGGTTATATTATTTATTTAAAAAACTAAAAGATAGACCCATAAACCATAAAAAAGAAAAAAACTTAATTTTATTAGTGAAATTGTATTTGTATTTTCATATTAAAAAAAAAAATCTTAAAAAAAAAATATTTACCCTTTCATTTTACAATTAACTATTAGCCACTATTGCAATTCCCATAACCAATAACAGAGGATTACACCGAAAACTCAATATTTTTAAAAGTTTGAGTTCCATTAAAAACAAAGTATAAAAATGTTATAAGACAATATTTTTTAGTTTTGTATCTACTATGTCAACAATATTACAACAATAGTAAATACCTATATTTATGCATTATAATAGTGAATATCATAGTTGAAAAAAAGAGCAGGAGATTCAATTAACATTCTTATCTCTTTTTCTTCACTACTTTCATAAGTGAGAAACATTGTGATTATACTTCAATGGAAGTCAAATATTCTCAAGTGTATTATATATTTATAAAAACCTCATAAAATTTTCACTATACTAAAAATATTCTTTCCTTGAGTCTTCGACTTATAAATACCCACGAGATTCCATACACATTAAACAAGATTACAAGATAAAGAAAATTTACTGCAAAAATTGAAGACTAACCTCTTGACTCTAAAAGCTTAATACTTCTTCTCAACTCTGTATCTCTACATACCCCATATACTACACTTTAGTCCACATTAGCTAATTTAGGCCCATTGAGGGATATTATCATTAATGCCTCTAGGGTATCCAATCCTAGTCTTGATTTTGTCATTTCCTTGATGATGTTTTCTTTACAAAATCCCCTTTCAAAGTGCATTGTACTTGCATGAATAGTGAGTATAGATTTCCATAAATTCCTCATATCAAGATAAGTTATATGCCATTGTTTTGTGTTGTCAAAGGCCTTCCATGTTTCCTTCATTGTGAAACCCTCAAAAGCCAAATTTAATGAATCCACAAAAGTGTGAAACTCTCTTTTACAAGCTTTAGCATTAAATAAAGGAACAAAATCAAGATCCTCTAATATTGTATGATGCAAATCTTGCAAAAGTTGAAAAAATCAATGCTCTGAAATTTCTCACGATTACGATGCTCTTCTAGATAATAACAGGTACTAAGTAATTTTGTTGCACTAAAAACATGAAAATCTAACAATTTTTCATTCAAAGAGTCTCTCACATACTCAATATAAATTTTTGTGAGTTTTTGGTAACTCTCTGATGTGCCTTCAATACAAAGTTTCATAGTTTGTCTCCTTATATTGTTATAGTCTCCATAATTGGCACATAGATGTGTTATAACACATGTCTCTCTATAACTATCCTTAGATGCATTGTAACTCGTCTCTCTCTATAACTACCTTTACATCCTTAGTTTCAATAAATCCATATTGAGAATCACTTAGAAATTTTTAATGACAAATTGTACCTCTTGCAAACGTTTCTTTTCTCATAAACTATTTAGAAACTAGTTAGATATCAAATCTCTTTCCCCTCCAGAAGAGGTTTACACCTCAAAATATTTGATCCCTCTTGGAACTTGGTAGATCCATAATTAAGATAGATTTAGGTTAATTTATTGTAAATGTGAAAATGTGAAAAGAAAGAGCTTTTTGTAGATTAAAAATCTTCATTAATAACTATGCAACATGCCAGAAATAGTTAACCATGAATAATCATGTGGAAAATGGTTAACAATGAGTAATCAACACGTAGAAAATAAGTTTAACAATGAGTGATTATACTTTAACTTTCTTTATTGACGATGATAAAATGAGAATATGAACCAATTTATCACTTAACTTACAAGTTAACCATGAGTGATCAACATGTGGAAAATGGTTAACAATGAATGATCAACATGTGGAAAAAAAGTTTAACGATGGGTGATCATACTTTGACTGTCTTTAGTGACCATGACAAAATGAGAATGTGAAGCAATTTATCACTTAACTTTGTTTTAACCATGATTCAATCTGAAAGCCCAACGTTGGCCATATATTGATTTTTTTAGAAGGAGCCATTACATGTGAACAACGAAGAAATTATGTTGTATCATAAGAAACTTCAACCCAATTCTTTGTAATTTAGGGGCCATAAACATGTTTGTTGTGATTTTATAATTGTGTGGGAACTTGCGAGTATTTAACGATGCAACGATGCCATGCATAATTTTATTTATTGCTGTAGCCATGTGCACAATATATATTGATTCTGTTTAGGAGGAGCGACTAGGTGTGAACACCGAAAAAATTACATTGTATGTGGCATAAACATGATTGTTGGTACTTCTATAACTGTGTGGGAACATTCGAGTATGTAACGAGGCATTTTATGAATATTGTTATTAATGGCAGTCGCCATGTGCACAATTTGCCCATACAACCATGTTTATTTGTTAAGACATCAACTGTGTTCGTTCCACACACTCCAACAGGGTATAAGAATATTTACGAATCTCTTACACCCAACTTATCTTTCCCCTTCATCGTTTTCCATGTCTAATTTAATGGTGGAAATATTCAGATATATCTTGTGTGTCACGACCGGAAGATGAGATCGATGTGTGGTGGACTGAACGATGGAACCATTTTTGTTAAACCGTGTGTCGGCATATACACTGAACTGGAGTACTGCAGTCAGCGCATTAAAGGAGGTGGTACTGGTATTATTGCATGTCTCCTTGGCACGGACAGAAAAAGCGAGCAGGATACACAGTGTCCGTCTCTTTGCATAAATACCGTCAGCGTGTCAGATTATGTAGTTTTCCTGTCGATTTACCGTGGCGCCAAGAGCCTGAGTGCTCGCCTGTGCTTTTGATAGACAGCATTGTCTACCGAGGCGTCAAATTTGCTAGGACGGTGAAAAATCGCGTGTGTACGGTTGTCTAGCTAGGTTTCAAACTTGCTAGGGTGGTAAAAAATCACTAATAAATTTTTATTTTTTAAAATTTTGATAGTAAGAGTGTTTGAATTCATTTGTAGTGATTAAAATTGATTATCTACCACCAAAAACTTTGTACATTCAAAATTTTAAAGTTTAAAACTGTAACCAAAATTTCTAAAAAACACCACAAAATTTTAACAATATTATACTGAAATTTACGTTATCTTCTAAGAAAATTTGAAATCTCATTAGACTGCTCACCAATTTCATCACATATTTGGTGTCAAGGCTCACCCATTTGGTCACACATTATGCCTTTTGTAACAGTTTTAAATTTCAAATTAATTTTGTCTATCAACCTAGATTTTGATAATATATACTTGTTTTTCATTCTCATTATTTTAGTTTTTATACATATTTACGAGTGTTAAAGTCTTTTATATTCTTGTATACAAATTATAAATTTTTATTTTTTCATAATATTAGATATATATTGATTTAAAAAAATTCAAAATAAAAATTAATAACTTAATCAACATTTTTTTATAAAAAAATAAAATATGTTACTGGAATTGACGATTGTCTAAAATTTTATTTTAAAATAGTATTATTTCACTCAAAATTTATAATAGAAAAAGAATTTTAAATACAACCCCCTTCGTACCTAATGTGAATTCAAAATTCTAAGACATTGCTAATTATAACATCCAATAAACAACTTGAAATAAATCATCAACCTTTCCATAGTGAAATAAAAAATCATAACAACAACAATGAAGATGGAGTAGATTCTTTCTTTTAAAAATAAAAAGATAGAGCTTTAAACCATGAAAGCAATAATCTCACTTTTATTTGTGAAAGTCTTTTTGTACTTTTATATTTAAAAAATCAAAATTCTTATTATTTAAAAAACAAACAATTATTTATCTATTTTCCAAGGAACTAGTTCCCATTATTGCAACTTTCATGACCAATAACAAAGGATTGTATAAGAAACTTAAAATTTTCAAAACTTTGAATTCAACAAAAAAGTATATAATAACAATTGCCCCAAAAGGTGCATCTACTTTGAATTCAGCAAAAAGGTATATAATAGCAATTGTCCCAAAAGGTGTAAACAGATGCCAATAGGGTTGCTAAATTGGAAATTTTTACTTTGGTTTCAAATAATGATTGTCTTATTAAATTTTAGTATTTGAATTTTTTTTCTTTTTTAAAATTCCATGCATGGTAGACTAGCCATCTAAAAAAACGCACTTGCAACATAGCTAAAAGAATATTTCGAAAATTTTCAAAGTTTACATTTTATTTAAAAATAAATAAAAATGTTTCAATGAATCTTTGTCATATGCCTATTGGCCTCATACTTGATGACCCATGATTGTGGAGAAGCTGAGGACTGGTTCACCATGATAGTGATGTTGACTTGAAAAAATAGCAATATATTTTTTTTCTTAAAAGAGAGAAAAGGGAGTGTACTGCCTAGGAGAAATGGACAAACATAAAACTACTTTAAAACATTGTTGGACACAAGGTGTAATACACTCTTGAAATCATTAAAAGATAGTCAATTTACAATGATCTTGAACAAATGGGAGATGAATACAACAGTGTGGACATAAGCATAATATAATTTCAATAATCTAACTTGTCCTTTATAAATATTCCAATCACCTAAAATAATGTAATTGACAATATATTATATATAATATAAGAAGTAAAATGTATAATATAAAATTAATAATTAAAATTTTATTTAGAATAAAAATTAATAAAAATAATAATTAAGAACGTTATTTTAAATTTAAAAAAAATGTAAATATAACCAAAATTAAAGTTTTTAAATCATTGCTTAAAAAGTAAAAATAATAAAAATATTTTCAAATTTCAAATTTCAAATTTATTTTCATCACTTTCAAAGATTTATATGTTTATGTATTATCATATGTGCCCTTTCCACTCACATTTACATAAGCAATTAATTTCACACTCATTAAATATATAAATCTAAAAAAGTGCACACTTATTTAAATATAGTAAATTCAAACGAAAACACATGCAATTTCATAAAATTTAACCATATAATATTTAAAGTTAAACATTTAAAATATGAAATTAAAAACACACATTAAATATATAAATTTGAAAAGATGCACACTTATTTAAATATACTAAATTCAAAACTGAAACAAATGAATGAAATTTAAAATTACACATTTAAAATATGAAATTAAAAATGTGCATTTCATATAGTTAGTTTTGTTTTTGGAAAACCATTTGGTTGTGTCAAACAATTGAGAGCTAAAATGCACATGAGTTAGTAAATTATGTGAATAAAAATATGAATCAAATTTAAAAGGCACAAAGAAAACAAATTTACTAAACCTAATGCCCATGGTGGTGAAAATTAAAAATCAATAGCTAAAATACTTAAACCAAAACACCCGATTTTAACCGAACCAACGAAAACAAGCATTACAATGATGCCTTAGAATGACAAATGACATACACCATTGTATTTTGAAGATGTCCCATGAACCAAAACTTTGTAACTTCAAAGAACATTCAAAACAAATAAGTAAGAAAAGTGATAACAAACCCACCTAGAGAGCAAAATCAATTGAATTATTTTTCTTTTTTGGGGGATAGTATATGAAAGACAACACAATTCAGAAGTTGATGTGTTAACTTAATGTGCAATTCTTCTTAATAAATTTAATGCAATTTGACTGTATAATAAAATAATTCCAAGAAACAATTCTAGCAATGGTTGATTCTATGGCATTGTAGAAAACTTTAGTGAAACATATTTTAGGCATAGGGTTTCAAGCATGAAGAAATTAATTAATCAATTTTTGCTCGTTGCAATCAATGAATCTTAAAAAAATTGTGCTCTAGCACATAATCACTCATCAATGATCATCCATAGGAGACCAAATGTAGAATACAAAAACATATAGGTCAAATTTGGGATTTCTATCCCAATTCTTTTGTGATAGTTTATAGGAATAAGTCATATTCTATTTTGATTCAAAGAATTCCATGAGATCTGAATAGATTGAAATGCTAGAGGACTTATGTTTTTCTTGAAAAGGATGTTTTTCCTTGTCATTATACAGTTCCATTAGGAGTTAAAGGTAAATATTTCATATTTTTATTTCCTTTCATTTCTCTGTGTGGTGGGGGGTTGGGAGTTGGGGAGATTGTTTGTTTACTATTGGGCCTTTGCAAAATTGGTTCCGGTCATCAGCCTCAAGCATCCACCTACAATGCACTTATAAAATAATGAACGGATTGTGAAGCCATCTAATAAATGCTTTAATATTATTGTTTGGTAGACAATGTTGCATATTCCTTTCTTTATTATTTGCATTGGATTGTAGGCATAAGAATTGTGATTTTTTTTACTTAAAATTAGTTTTTTGAATATATATATATATATATATATATATATATATATATATATATATATATATATATATATATATATATATATATATATATATATATTCAATGCTTTGAAAAATATGTGAGACACATGTATTGTAGAGTGTAGAATTCACACTTCTAATTCCAACACATTTTCATCAAACTTCTTGCAAATTCATCCAGAAAATATACCCTAAAAACTCTCAAAAATTATAATGAATATACTTAGCTTCTTAAAATAATTAAAAAATAATTACACATTCCTCTTCTCTTTTCTATTAAGGCATTTTATATAAAGGATTTTTTATTTCAATGCCATATCCTACTTAAAATTTAGTTGTACATGATTAAATTTTCTTTCATTTGTCAATATATCACTTAAACCAATAAAATTGGCTTTGGATTTCACACTCATATTTTTATTAATGTCATATGCTACTTGGGATTGGATGGATTAAGCAGGATTCTATGGATTTGTAAATCATCCATGGAATATCACACTTATATGAAATAACTCCAAACTTGCACGGAATTGCAATATCCCTCCAAATTTGCATTGAATTATAGAGTCCCTAAAAAATAATATTGACATTGGAGTATACACCTGACCAACACCACATGGGTTTCTTTACAGATCTGAAAGAACATTTTTTCGAGCTAAAAGAATTTTCATTAGAGATTTTGAAATATTTTAAAAATTAAAAATTATAAAATTAAACAATAATTATGAAAGTTAAATATTTCTATTTCATTTAGAGCGAAAATTAAAAATTCCATTTATTTTACCACTTGAATTTGATTCATCTGTCACTTTCCTGGCATCATAGATTTAAAGTGAGTGAGACACAAGTAAAAACACGTTCAAGCGCATTCAGCTCTTTTGGATACATAAAATGATAGGTAAAACAGGAGGATGAGGCACGTTCTGCACATTATTTGTGATTTCTTCCACTTCTCTTTTCTATCCTATTGTGTATTCTTTTTTGTCATATTGTGTATTCATACATTAGAAGAGACAAGAGGGAGAACACGAAAATTCTAAATTTTATCATGTTACACAATGAGATTCTGATGGGTCTCGTGTATAACAGAAGGAGGCTTTGAATCCGATTCAACAAAGAGGCTAGTTGAATAGGAAGAAACCTAAATCTAGAAAATATTCATATAATTTATTAGAATTAACTTTTTTCTAACGTAAAACTTATCCAAATTTAGTTAAACACAGATGCAACAATTATTACTGGTTGGTTTGGGATAATGCAAGCTAACTAGTCACAATTATTCAACCTTCAACCTTCACAAGAAAGTACCATATACTTCATTGGTTTTAAGATCTCTATTTTAAAACCATGACTTCTCACTGCCCATATTTCGATTTAAAAGCATATAAATTCATTACTAATATACTCATGCTTTCGCAGGGGAAAAAAAATAGAATCATAAACATGTTAAGCTGATGTTGAATCAACTGAAAATAAATGTATTATAGTCGCGATACAGAGACCGTCCATACCAAGCATGTCCTTCGTCACTTCAATTAGAAAATGAGAAATTCTAATTTGATAACCCTCTTAAAATAGATTCATATTTGAGCTAATCAAGATTTGTTAACACAGAAGGCTATTTGCCATTTATTTTAAGTCGCTAACCAACTCAAAATATATTCATATTTCAGCTCACCAAGATTGGTTAACCTAGCAACGTATTTTACAATTTTTTTGGATTTTCATTAGTTAACAAGATAACCTTCTGAAAATAGATTCATATTTGAATTCATGACAATAATTCATTTTTTTCATATTTTTTCTAACCAATATTTGTTAAAATCGCAAGAACTTGTTTCATATTAACATTGAACTATGTTCAGATTGATGAACGATAAACTCAGGAGCGGGAAACAAATCACACCCACTGCAACATCCATTATAAAAACTTGAATACCATTCATAACCCCAAATAATGTAGAAAGGAAAAAACACCCAAAAGGAAAAAAACCTTGTTACATCTAGAAGCGAAAATGCTTACACTCAAGGTTAATGTGGGGATGAAGAAAACCCCCAAATCAGTGGATCTGATCCCCGTCAAAATTCTGGCCAAATTTCTAGTTGTTGGGAGAGACATTGTAGCAAGTAACGTTTTACCCATCACTGGTGGTGACCTTGAAGAAGAGGTTATGCACATCAAGGTAATTGTTTCCCTGCCAAATTTCTAGTTGCTGGGAGAGACATTGTAGCATGTAACGTTTTACCCATCACTAGTGGTGACCTTGAAGGAGAGGCTATGCACATCAAGGTAACTGTTTCCCTACTAAATTTTGCCCCAGTTCTGGGACATTAGCTGGAAGCCAGTCTTGGAGCCTTTGATTGAAATGGTATCAATGTCCCCTACTACGCCAATGTTTGTGATGAGGACCAGAGCCCTACTACACCAATGTTTATGATGAGGACCAGATTCAAGTATGAGTGACCATTAGTGCTGAAAAAAATTCCACCCTTTGTTTGATAAGGAACCTTGAGTCAAGAAATCGACACCAATTTTAACCCCATATTAAGAAACTCAAAACAATTCTTTAATAGATCACCACCACTAGTTCAAAATCCACATCAAAAAGCTCAAAACAATGCTAAGTCTAGCAAGATAGAAAAAATCCAGAAACCGTCTCTATTGAAGAGGGACAGTTCCATCCTGAAACATACCAATCTGCTCGGAAACAGGCTCCGACATATCAAAGTGCTGCAGGGGATGATTGCACCAACCACCATTGTCATTGGGAAGCACATTATTGGGCAAGAAGAAGTTAGTAGAGGTGACAAAAATAGAGCCGGGAAGCCACCATTGCGGATCATCATTGCACTAGATTTAATATCAAGCACTGAAAATGAAACCATTATTGAAAAATGTAGTGCTCAGAGTCGCGGTGTTGGCACCATAGCCCTGGCTATACAGATCTCCATAACCACCAACATGACCTAAAACAAAGCGACAAAAAAATCGGAACCAAGCTAGAAACCACAAAACAAACAAAAATGGTTCTTTTAAATGGAACTAGACTTATTTTTAATCTGAACTAGAATTTGTGCACAATTACATTAGTCCCATTGTGCCAATATCGTCACCGCCACAATAGAACGTAGCATGAGCATTGATCCATCTAGAACCGTGAAAATCTTGGAGCATTGAAAGGAAAGAGACACTGAAAAGGAACCAAACAGAGATTCACATTGTCAAGGGGATGTTATTTCAAACCCTCATATAGAGGGGAAAAAAATTGATGCTCTTGAAGCAGATTACAGGTTATATATAAATTTACCATGGAAAATTGAACAAAAATTATTTAACAACAACAAATTTGAACAAATTTGAAATCAAACAAGGCTTTGCACTCAGCTACATTCATTGGTCTTCATGAGCAGATAATAAGCTTTGACCTGGGTCGTTTGCACTGTACGTTTATGTTGGTAACCTGATGATTCAAAAAATTGAGCAGCTAACTGAGAAAGAGGGATAATAGTCATCGTGCGTGCAGGAAAAACTAATTTTTTGGTCATGCACCTAAAAAAATCGGCATTATGAACGTCGTTCGAAAGTGCAGCTAGTGAAACTGCAGGTGTATCAGTGGTTATGAAAAATTCGGCCAGTGAAACTACACGTGTGTTGATGGTTGCGGGTATTTTGAGACGGATCCAGGGGAAATATACTCGAAACCATTTGGGGTATGGGGAATTAGATGTCAAGTGGAGAGGGAAACTGATGTAAAGCTGGCATGAGAATTGTAGATGAAAACCAGAGGTGCACTCATTGAAAAGAAATATCTATCGACATACTAATAACATCCAGTAAAGAACAAGAAACAATGATCAAACCTTACTATATATATATATATATAATACCATTGTTATGTGTATTATTGTTGTCATGTTAGATAAAAAAAGTCTAAATATTTTCTCAAAACATGACAATAATAGTACACATTATTTATACATTCCAACAACAAATATATTAGTTGAAAAATATGACAAAAGATTCAATTAATATTGTTACCTCTTTTTGTTCACTCTTTTTATAAGTGAACTTATCCAATTGCAGATTGTGATTATACTTCTTTGGAAGTCAAATATTGTCAATTAGATTAAATATTTACAAAAACATCATAAAACATTATGCATACTGAAAGACCCCTTATCTTGATCTTCCACTAAGAAAAACCCACAACATTTCATACATATTAAAAAAGGTTGCAAGATAAACAAAATTTGCTACAAAAGATAAAGAGGACTAACCTCCACGTTCATAAAGCTCAACAACTCTTCTTGGCCTAGTATCTCTCCATACACCATATACTACACTCTAGTCCACATTAGATAATGCATCCCCATTCCGACATATTCTCATTAATGCATCTAGTGTACCCAATCCTAGTCTTGATTTTTCAATGTCCTTGATGATGTTTGTTCATAAAATTACCTTTCACTTTCCCTTGTACTTATAGGAATAATGGATATAACTTGTCATAATTTCTTTGTATTGAGATAAGTTTTGTCCCATTGTTTTAGGTTGTGAAAGGCCATTCGTACTTCCTTCATTGTGAGACCCTCACAAGACAAAGTTAATGAATCAATGAAAGGGTGTGAGTCTCTTTTACAAGCTTTAACATCAAATAAAGGAACAAATTCAAGATCCTCTAATAAGGTATGTTGCAAATGTTGAAAAAGAATAAAAATCAAATGCTCTTAATTTTTCTCACAGCTACTCATCTAGATAATAAAAAGGACTAAATAATTTTGCTTCATTAAAAAGATTAATATTTTAGAATATTTCATTAAAAAATTCTATTAGTCTCAATATAACATTTTGTGAGTTGTTGACAACTCTTTTGTGTGCCATCAATGCAAGGTTTCATAGTTTATGTCCTTATATCACTATAATCAGTATCTATAGTTGGGAAAAAGATGTATTTTAACTAATGTCTATGTATAAATATTCCTTCATCTTCAATTTCAATATATCCATCTTGAGAATCACTTAGAAATTTTTAAAGATAAGTTGTACCTTCTACAAACATTTAATTTTCAAAAATCATCTAGAAAATGTACTTAAGTTTACATCAAAAGCCAACCCAATAGTTGTAATTTATACAAATTCTTCTTGAAAATTCTTATTTAACCTGTTCAATTCACCCAAGACATTAGGTAGCATATGAAAACAAAATCAAATGGAGTAAAATTGTGTCCATGATGAAGTTTACTTTTCATTTTTTCACATAGTTAAAATTGTTGGCATAAGCTTAAAGAGCCTTATAATTGTTTCTCCAGTCGATATCCATCCTAGTAAGTGTGTTTGTAAGGCATACATAACATCTATTTTCATTCCTCTTAAGAAAATCATTAAGTTCATTATTTATTTTTGGTGATTTTTTAATCCATGAATACACTTTGTTTGCAAATTTTCCAACATATAACAACTTTGTATTTTTCTAAAAAGCATCCATTGCCGCTAAAGACCTATGATGAGGCACAAAATTCACAATGATGAGGTTTGGAGAATTGTTTTTAAAAAATGAGACAAATGCATTTCATGTCTAGTCATTATTGAAGCTTCATTTCTGGAAACAACTATTAATTATTGTTCATGAACTTCTCTAACATTTATTAATTCCCTAACACAATCCTATATTGTTTTTCCCTTCCACCTATTACATTCTTAAGTTTCATAAATTGTGAGATAGGTGGCGCAAGGCACTTTGAATCTAAATAGGTCGCATACACAACAAAGTATTTTTCAAACCTTCGACCAATGATTTCATCAACTATTAATGAAAAAAGGACATTTCAACATTTTTTTAATCTGAATCTGCTCAAGATATCTTGATATAAAATATATAAAATCATTTGTAGACTTACAATTTGTGTATGAAGGGTACTATTGATACTTTAGCATATATGATGTTTTTGCTTCCGTGAGGAATTTGCAAATGTTTTGATACTTTGATAAAGATAAATCTTCTTGGAAAACAAAATCTGATATTTTCACCGTAGTGATAAATCTTTCTCTATTTTCATCTTCCATATTCCTAATATAATCTTGAATTAGTTTCATCTTTCCATCTAATGTATTAATATATATTTCCTTGACATATTTATGTACCAACAATTTTTCATGAGTAACAAAAGAGTTATGTTGTAATGTGGTACAACCATTCCCTAAACCCCATGACCCTTTCATCTTATACTTCTCACAATTGGTAAATTTCATAGTGATTGTATCATCATGCATCACATAATTCAACAAAATAAACTTCTCTAACCATTCCATATGGATTTTTTTTATTTTTTTTTCATTTCAAATTTCTTTTGATTGATAGTCTGTCCTTCAACCTTTTTTTTCTTCATCTATATCATGATGAAAAAAACTGCCAAAAATCTCATGAAATTTTTGTTCCAAAGTATTATGGGTTTTGCATTTGTTTCCAGATCATTTTGGGACTTGCAAGTTTGTGTTTTTATCCATCCATACATTTCTCCATCGTAGATTGTATTTTATTTTTTGATAAATTTGTGTGTGTCTGTATGTACCTATATGATAGAAATAGGTGAAATCTAAGAGTCAACTAAAGAATGTCCCAAAAAAACCATATATAAAACTATACTTTCTCATAAAAAGTAGGAAAAAAATCATAAATCACATTCTTTAAGAAAAAAAAAGTATACCAAGATGCCCACTAAAATGTGTGTAATCAATATACTTGGATTGTTGTAGGTTATTATAGTGAATTTAAATATGTATTCCTATAATTATTTCCATGCACAAATACACTTGCTTCATATGAAAAAACTGAAAATGAAATATATAATTTATCATATAAATATATTGATATTAAGACTAGTTGAACAATATTACAACTCTAGTCGCAAAATATTATGTCCTTGGGACAAGAGTATCTATTTTATAATTATTATTTTTTTTAAATACAAGAGAAAAATTTTAAAACCTAATGAACAATTCTCATTGGTCACATAATTAACAAGCTCAAACAACCAACTAGTTATTAAAAATTGATATATAGAAAGTAAAATCCTTGCAACTTCCCCATGATGGATTGAAACAAGGGGATATCTGTGTTTCCTGGTGGGTGATACCACTTCAAAAGTACAACTTATTTATACAAGAATATCCAAAATAAAGAGAGAAAAATAGCAAGTTAAGAGTATTCCTACAAAATTTTCCAAAAGGTATGAAGAACCAAAGGCACCCTGGTCACATTAAAGAGAATTAAGGTTTTTTTTTTAACCGAAGAAATTGCACCTAGAGAAGCTCTCAAGCAGACATAGTCCTGCCTTGGATTGGACCATGAGACCTGTGGGGACCAAACCTTCACTCCTAACCATTGGACGACATCCTCGAAACTATAAATAATTGAGGAAATATGAATGTCATAAAATACATTTACGATATTTAGTTTCGCAACCATATGAAAGCATCATCATTCATACAGATTTAGTGAATGTCATTAAATATAAATCCATAGAATAGTATTTATTTTTCTGAAACCTAAAATCCATTAAATTTGGACATCAACTAATGTCAGTATGTAATCTCAAAATTCTATTTTTTTCAAAGATAATTAAATAATCCTAAAAACTAACTTTACATCCCCTAATATCAAGTTGGTTCGCTAGGTAAAATGGCATATGAACTTGAAATATTTGGAAATTTGTTTAATATTTTTACATTATGTTGCAAATAGACATGCAGATCCCTTTGTCATGATCGTCTGGATGTAAAAGAAAAAAAAGTTCAAGAAAATCATGGTGGAAAACCTAAAATAAATTTCAATAGATTCATGTACAAAGAGGGCTTGACTGAGGAGATTAATTTCCATGAAACCAACCATACCATAGAATAGAATGAAATAGTCCATTCTAGATACTCAATGGTATGCCCTCTTCTGTAATTTTTTGATTCATTCTTTCTGATGCTTCATTCCATGATATTTTTGTAACCAAGTTCTCTTGCATCTGAATTGAAATTGTTAAAAAAAAAAGCAATGCTAGTTTGGACAAATTAATGGGGTTGTCGATGACTATATTGTTTACTGAACTTTCCTGATCCATTTCCAATTTCTTTTCACAAGTGGTGCTTCATCAATATTTTCCATGCCCTGAACTAAGATCAACTAAGAAAATAAAAAGGAAAAACAAATTTCTATTTTTACAGATTCACAATTGCTCCCCACTAACAAAAAAAAAAAAAAAAGGGAAAGAATAAAAGAGGATGAATCACCTCGAAATTAATCTATCGAATGGAAAAAATAATAATAATTTCCCGTAAGGCGTAGAGGCTAGATAACCTTTCCCATCCCAGGGCATTACGCAAATGGAAGAATGAAAATGGAAAGATACACTGGCCAAGTGATGTTGTGAAGTGGGACATGGATGCTAGTCTTGAGATCCTTACTATACATAAATATATACCATCCTAAATCCATTTTAACTACAGATCTATCAAGCGCCGAGAGGGATAAAATCTCTTGAGGTGCAAACCTCTTTTTTGAGTGCAAAACTTGAGAAAATGTTTACACCTCTAGGTATTTTATCCCTCTCGGCGCTTGATAGATTCATAGTTAAGAAGGATCCAGGCTAGTTTCAGTTGTGTGTGACCAAGGAAAATGCATCGATAATATGAGGAAAATATGATTAATTTTATCAATAATATGTAAATACATATAATGTTAATATAACCATTTTAAATATGCTAAATATGTTTGATATTTATTGATTCATTTTAATTTTAAATTTGCTTTTTTACCTCACCATCTACACTGAAATGAATGCATTTAGTGCAAGCAATGAAATCGGATTAGAAATCATTTATATTGAAATAAATGCATATAGTGTAAGAAATTGCATATAATTATAAATTAACATCTACATTTAAATTAATGCATTTAGAGCAAGCAACAAAATAGGATTAGAAGTCCCCATATACACTGAAATAAATGCATTTAGTGAAAAAAATAAAATAGAGTTAGAAATCATTTACATTGAAATCCATGCATCTAATACAAGTAATGAAATATCATTAGAAATAAAAATCCACACTAAAATCAATGCATCTAGTGCAAGTAATGAAATAGGATTATAAATCACTATCTACATTGAAATCAGTGCATCTTTTGTAAGAAACATTATTCCCTCTCCCCCCCATCCATATATATCTGTATGTCCCTCCATATTTCTTTATTTGTCTCTTTATCTCACCCCCACAAACACAAACACTCTCTCACTCCATATTTATCAATCTCTTTCTCCCTCCCTCCTTGTCTCCATCTATCTCTTCTTTCTCTTCACCTTCCATCTATATCCCTATCTCCTTTGTCTCTCTATATCAACCCCAAAACATACACTCTCTTTCTCCAATATATCTATCTATCATTCCCTCCTCTCCATCCCTCTCTCTCTATTACCCTTCCCTCCCTCTCCCCCCCTTCTATCTCTCTTCCCTTCTGTTATCCTCTCTCGCTATCCCTCCATCTTCCTTGTCACTACTTATCTCTCTCTCTCTCAGAATGACCACTAGGCCCACATACTTGATGGGATCCCTATTACAAATGGTGTAGAGTCTATTTGGGATTCTATGCTGGGGAGATCCCCTTACTTTTGGCAAGGAAATTTTTCCCCGTCAACAGAATTGGCGCTAGAAGGAGGGCCTGATGGAAAGCTTCCATATATCTAGTAACATCCCTTTGCAAACCCCACAGAACCCCTTGCCTGGCCTAGGCCTGTAACAAGGAGAGATTGGATTTGAAAACACTTGTCCTCCACCTCTCGAGAACACTTCCCCTAAGAATGACTCACCCTTATATGAGGTCACGTCAGAACAGCCAAGGGCTTTACGCCTGCTTATCAGTGATATTTTTAGAGGTCTCCAAAACCTCCCCACCAGCAGTTCCCTAGCCAACCCGCGAACCCCCAGAACACATCATACCTGACAGGGTGTCTTAGTCAACTTCTTGCCTCAGATAATAAGCCTAATGCTTGAAGACTACGCAGATGTGGTCGACCGGATCTTAGCTGCACCTCCTGATAACCCCCTAGGCGTCGATGGAGGAGGCTCTGAAATTATTGGACCCTAACCGAATACTGGACCCCAGGCCAATCATCCTTTAAATGAGAACACCCAAGCTAATGAACCACTTGGGGGAGGGGCTGAAAGAGGTCGGGGAAATAGAGGCTGGGGACACTATTGAAACATAGACAATGGTCATCACCACCACCAAAACCCGAACCCATAACCTTTCCTCTTCAATGGAAAATTTGGTGGCTTCAGAAACTTGAGGAACTATAGGAATCTCGAAGATCTCAAAGTTAATAGAAACCAAGATATGCACTCTCAACATGAGGGCGAAGCCTCCAGATCTGGTGTCGGGAGTGAGTCTGAAAATGAAACTGAGCATGTTTTCATCCCACCCTATCGCAGGGAAATATGGGTGCAACCCCTTGCCTGGATGGCATAATCCCCTCTAGGCCTCCGAGGTCCTCTTCACGGCATGCCCCGACACTCGGAGAAGCACCTTCCCAAGTTCGATCCCAAGAAGGGAACGCTAGTCGAAGACCACATTAGTAACTTCTACCTAGCCCTGCAAATGATGAGGGTGCAACATGATGACGTATCAGCTCTTCCCCCATACCTTAGAAAACAAATCCGCTACTTGGTATCACTAATTTCCTGTCACTTCCATTTCAACATGGGACCAATTCAGCTGCACCTTCCTTCAAAAGTTCTCCAAGGACAAGACCCCTTCTATGCTCCTTACAGAGTTGATCACCTTGAAGTGCTAGAAGAAGGAGAAGTTCAAGGACTTCAACTAGCGTTTTGCGACCATATTGAACAAGTTTCCCCCAAACATGGCCCTCGACGATTCCATCAGTATAGAATACTACAGAAGGGCCCTGCCTCGATACATTGCCATGTTTTTTAAGTGCAAAGCGAGACCGACCTAGAAAATTTCAGCACTACTCTCATCATTGAGAAATATATGATTTCAATAGGGGCTCTAGATCATGACAACCGGGATAATCAAAAGTCATATGGGAAGAAGGCACAACCCTCAACAAGAAAGTCCAGGGACAATGTTAAAGACCGTTTCAATTTTGAAAACATCGCAAAATACCTAAAGCTCTTAACGAATGAAGTCTTTGAATTGAAAAGAAAAAAAAATGGTCTTGCTTCAGGAACCAAAACTCAAAAGCCTTTCTTTAAGAAGAATAATATCACGCCCAATCGTCTCCCGCCCAATCCCAACGCAAACTTCAACATAGAAGAGATTGGAAAATATAACTTCTCCTCATTTCATCAAGCTTTCTAGTTGGAGACAAATTTCCCTCAATGAATCAATAGTATGACTGCAGTGGTGATTCAACACCTAGAAGACCAGATAGAAGTGCAGCTTCAAGAGGAGGCTGACTTATATGATGGAGAAGTCTCTCCCCAGAATGAAAATTTAGGATCAATAGTCCTCAGCTTTGAAGTGATCCACAGGAAAGGACCTCCATCAGCGACAGAGATTAACATCATTGAAGATCCCTAATCCAAGCCCCCCCAAAACTATATCCTAACGAGAAAACCCTCAGTTGTCGATCACACGTTTGAGGACAAGAGGAAAGCTTTCTTGAGAAAGATCCTACCTCCAAGTAGATAAAATCAGGCCTCAACTCTGACCACCAAAAAGTCTAGCTTCGCCGCTACTCGAGGCAACCTTAAGGCCAAGACATCACCAAATTCACCCAGCACACCAATTGAGACACCTTTGCACCCAGAGTCCGGGTACAATATCATTGAAGACATGAAGAAAATGCAAGCCAATGTATCACCTTATGAACTTGCCCGAATAGCCAACCAACATGATCTGATTCTTTAGGCTTTCGCTAACCCATCATCGGAAAGTAGGCCTACCTTGACAGCAAGAACCATCAACTCCACACCTCACAAGACTCGGTGAACCTCCAGCCCATCGTCAACACTATCAATGCTAACTCATGAGGGTGCATGCCCCCGTTTCTCCTGTATTTTGATATTTTTAATTTCAACGTCCACAATTGCCTCATTGATTCCAGTGCATCCACCAATGTCATGCCCCTGTCTCTGTGAAAAAATTTGAATATCAGTCCCAAGAAAATCGATGTGAGGATAATATAGCTTGATAAGGCCTAAGTTCCCACCGTGGATGAGTTGAATAATGTCTTAATACATCTCTCCCTATATTCCCTTGTCCATCAGTGCATCGACATAGTCTTCATAGATATTCCTAAAGACTACAGTTTGTTAATGAGCTGGGATTGGTCAAGAAGGCTACATGGATACTTTGCCACTGACTGGTCTGATTTGTGGCTCCCGCAAAAATGTAGGAATAATCAGATCCGAGTCGAAAGTGAGCCCTATATGAAGAATACAATTACTGACCTTGAGGCAACCAATGAACTCATCAGCTTTGCACAAGACGATTTGGGAATGGGTTTTTTTTAGGCTCTTTCAAGTGCTACCAAGCCGCTCAATCCCCACTCTCTCTGAACGCTCAGTTGGAATTTATCCATTGCACTCCTTCCCATTCTTCCATACTGGAAGGCCTAGTCAATGGCTCTGTCCTGGGCACATTGTTTATGTACACATGAAACTTAAAGCAATCCAAGAAAGAAATTTGAACCTTGTACTATGACAGTTCCAAGACTAATTATGGGGCCGGTGCCATCTGCATCTTGATATATCCCCAGAAAAGAAAGTTCCTAATCTCTTGTAGGTTGGAATTCCAATGCCCCAACAATACGACTGAATATGAAGCACTGATACTGGGCCTCAAGAAGGCAATCGACCTCAAAATTGGCTGCTCGAAGGTAATGAGCGACTCGAAATCATGACCCAACAGGTACGCAACACTATTCATTGCCTATCCCCCCATTTGAAAGGGTATCAGCAATAGGTATGGTGTTTGATTTCTGCTTTCGATGGTTTTGATATTAATTCAATACTTATAATGCACAATGCAGTAGCTCATACGTTAGAAAATGCTGCTACTAATTTTACCCAATTAAGGGGTGGTTTTTCTATTGAAATTTTGAATAAGCCTGCAGTATCAGATAATGTGACTAATTTTTGGGTTTTCAATGATGATCAGCAGGTGCTAGATTTCATGTTAAACATGAATGTTTTAAATGATGTATTTATCGAGGAAGAGAAGCATGATTTGGCTATGCATAAGGAAAGGGAAGAACACAAGGGGAACCCAATATCGAAAGGAGTCATCTCCCTCGAGAAATTATTCGACTTAAAGAATCGATTCCAAGGGCCTCCCCATACAAAGGTGCAAATTTCCACCCTATTTCATGAACAAGTGAACCTCGGGATGGAGGTGGACCAGAAGTTCGTAAACCTCGGTACCAAGTGCACCCCCAGGAGTGGTGGTCCTTTATTGGGTTATTTAAGAAGTACTGACATGTTTTCTCCTATACATATGATGAGCTAGGGACATACACCACACGAATTATCCAACATGTGATACCGATGAAGGAAGGTGTCAAACCATTTCAAAAAAAGCTAAGAAAATTACATAAAAATTTGGAACCAATGATTCAGAAGGAACTTAAGATGCTTCTGGATGCCAACATCATTTTCAAAGTTTGAAATTCGACGTGGTTGTCAAATTTGGTCCCAGTCTGCAATAATTCTAGCGAAATCCGCTTATATGTAGACTTCTGAAATTTAAAATCATCTTCTGATAAGGATAACTACATAGTGCCCCCCATGTAGAATATTATTCAAATGGTATTAGGGTCGGATATGTTTTCATTGTTGGCTGGTTTCCCAGGATACAACCAGGTGCTATTGGTGGAGTTAGACTATTTGAAGAAAAAACTTAGGACTAAATGGGGAGCATTCACATTCAAGTGCATGCCCTTTGGCCTAATTAATGCTGGGGCAACCTTTCAAAGGGAAATGGACATCACCTTCTGAGGGCTAATGAGAGAAAGTGTGGTGGTCTACCTTTATGACGTCATTGTGTTCTCCAAACGTAGACATGACCACCTACACCACCTCAAACAGATCTTTTAGAGGTGCCGAAAATACTGAATCTCAAGGAACCCCAACAAAAGTATTTTCATATTCTCAGGAGGAAATTTGTTGGGCCACATCATAGCCCAGGATGGCATAGTGGTAGACCCAGACTATGCAAAATCCATCTCCTAAATTTCTCCCTCGAGCAGTAAGAAATCCATGCAATATTATCTTTGGAAAATTAACTTACTCTGAAAATTCATATTGGAATTTGTGCAAATCGTGAAGCCTCTATGAAATATGATTAAGAACTACGTGAGATTTAAATGGAATATGCCCGAGAAATAAGCGCTTGACAGTATTAAGAAATCCATTGTGGAAGCACCTGCCCTACATAGCCCAAATTTAAGCAAAGGCTTTATCTTGTATACTTTTGCCTTATATTCGTCACTCATTTCCATCCTGACCCAGAAAGATGGAAAGAATGGAAAATGACCGATATCTTTCATGAGCACAGGGTTGCAAGGTGCTGAGTCGAACTATCCAGACATCGACAAGCAAGCCTATGAAATATACAAGGCAATTAAGAACTTTAGGCCATATATTTTGAAGAACCATATCATGGTGTTTGTACCTCACCCAATATTCTACTCGTTGTTTGTGCAGCAGGAGCTAGGTGAGAGACGAGGCAACTGAATGGCATGCCTTCAAAAGTATGACCTATAATTGAAACCTGCACACATGGTCAAATGGCAGGGGCTGTGTCGAAACGTAGCTAAAGCCGCCAACCCACAAAACATCGATGAGGAGTGTTGGGAACATGAGATAGATATGTACCAGGCAAACCCATTTCCATGGGGGTCAATAAAATCCTGCTATCCCAACATCAAAATTGGCATAATGCCCTTAACAATTCCCTCTCGGCTGATTGGGTCACACCTAAACCCTGCCTAGGAACCTCCCCATCTTTCCGAGTCTATGGGAAAGAAGCCATCCTTCCCCCTAATCTCTCCCTTCTTGCCCTTTAGATGTCCCAAGAAACACATGGCACCCCATGCCCTACCCTACAGACCGGCATAGAAACCCTAGTAAAACTAGAGGAGAAAATACTAAAGGCTAGGGAAAAATTAGCCATCCACCAAGGTCAAATAAAATGATGGTTTGGAAAAAAATCCGTCGAGAGCAAGGCCTTCGAAATTGGTGACCTCGTCCTCATGTGGGACAAGGCTTGTGAAGACAGGGGACAACACACCAAATTACAAGCCCTGTGGATGGGCCTGTTCCAGATCAAAGAAAAGGTCGGCCTATACACATACAAAATCCAAACCATGGAAGGGAGGACTGAGGTCCTCCCGGTAAATGGCCATAACCTCAAACATTACTTCACTTCAAGGCCCCTCAGTTGTCCCCGCACTCTGTACCATAGTTTTATTTTCTTTCTTTTATGACATCCTCCAAGTTTCCTTGTTTTATTTGGTTGTTTTAAATAAATGGCTTTCCCTAAGCAAAGCCCTAGATTTTCATCCTCAATGCCTTAATTCTAAGGATTGACACAACAGTTACTCAATAGGCAAGGTGTACCTGAATCTCTGCCTGCGATGAATCATCCCTGAAGCATAAGTGGCCTAAGTATTTCTCCGATAATCACTTCTGGGAAGAACTCAACCCAGTCATAGGACCCAACTGCAAATAGTTGATCGGACGCATCAACTCGAAAATCGTTGTTAAAACTTTATCTATGAAATGAGGTCACTAGATGAAAGGGGAAAGGAGATAACCTCTAATGGCAAAATGGTATTCTAGAAAACTTAAAAGGTCTCCAAATAAAAGACCGGAAGAAACCTTTCGTGCAAGTAACATAAGTTGGGATCCCTCATCCACCCAGGAAAATAAGTGCCTCGATCACATACAAATAAGTGCCTTGAGAACATACAAATAAGTTCTATTAGCACACAAAAATAATGGTAAAGGATTCATAAAGGCTTCCTACATACAGAGGTAATGCGATGACCCCATCGGGGTACCGACCTGGCTCGCTGGCAGCGGAGCAACGTTCGTGACTCCTAGGCAGTGACTCCGTCGGGATCAATCAACCTCACTGGTAGCAGACAAACATAAGAGACCAAATGACTATACCGAATGCCTTCAAGCCGTGAGGTTATTTCAACCCCTTTTCGTCTGGTCCCCAGAAATCGAAGGCATGATGAACAACATTCTGCATAGTGCAATCGGATGAAGTAAACGCATGAAGGCCATAGAGGAGGCCAGTGGGACCCACAGAAGTGGGAGGAAGGAACTGCTGAGCCCCCCCACCCCCCACAATATTAAGTGCGGGAACAGATTCTGGGTTCTACCAGGGAATTGCCAATTGTTATAGCCACTACAACACCCTTCGAAATTTGGCACCATTTTGAAATTTCAGAACCCTTGTTATTTTGACGAGGACAAGCCGATTCCCAACATTAGCCTTGAGACTTATAAAGGTCCACTTTGAGCAGGTAACCCTAAACCAAGAGATGAATCCAATTTTTCTTGAGTAAAGTCGCAAAGTAACAAAATCATTCCCCCTTCAAACTTCTACAATTTTTGACTTAGCGACCTTGCGACCCAAAAAAGTTTTCCAGGTCGCTAGGTCGCAAATAATGTCAAAATCTCATTTCTTCAAGCATGTGACCTTTCAACCCAGCGACCTCCAGGTCACCAGGTTCCAAGGTCCCAAGGTTACAACCGTGCGTAAATAAACCCACTTTGCGACCTTGCGACCTCGATTAATTCCCACATGTGTGACCCATTTATAAATAAAAGGGGCACGTAGGTCGCATTTGACTTGTGCGATGGAGTAAAAAAGACGTCTAACAAGCCAAACATAGTGTGATTGTTTACAGGTAAGTCATTGAAACCTCTTGTAGTTCCTAGTTTTATTGGCTATGAACCTACCTGCCACCAACCTAGGCTATTAATTGCCTTAGATTCCCCTCAGTTGCAATCCTCTCCCTCACAGTTGTTCCAGCTAGGGCTTCCTTTTCCCTTTTCTCATCCTATCATGCCTAAACCTATTTTGACTCCTCATTTTTCTTCCTGCCACTTTGGGAACCCTTCCCTGGCCTTCCTATGACCCTTTCAACCTTGATTTTCTTCCTTCCCTTAGGCTTTTCCCCATTTTTTTCCCATTTTCCTCGCAGGTTACGTAGGCCTATTTTCCTCATGGGTCACAAATCCCTAACTGTTCCCACAATCACGAATTTTTGACCTGGTGACCTTGCGACCAGGTCACTGATTCACCAGGTTGCAAAGTCGGAAATTCAGGATTGTTCACATAGACGTGACTTTGCGACATTGCGACCTTGCTACTAGGTTGCCAAGTCACATCTCTTTCGATCTAATACCTTTGCGACTGGTGCAGGTCACAACGAATCATCCTAAGCAGCCAAAGCCCTAGTTAGTGTAGGCAGTAATCTCTTCTATTTTTCTTTCATTTTGTCCATCTTATCGTGGGACTGTTTTGTAATATCCCCAAATTGGGATTGCTAGCAAGGCATGACTGGAAAATGCATTTTCTAAGAATGGCTACTATAGAATATGAAATCAGCACTTGGATCCCTTAGAACTGAGTATCTAAGACCTAAATTCAAGAGGATGTTAGAAACAAATCAAACTAGGTGTGTTAAACAGATCTCCCACACCCAATATGGCTTGAAAACTGCCCAACAAGGGACTGCAGCAATACTTCTCAGAAAATAATGCATTTTCAGAAGAGCAAGACCAAGAGGCCAATAAAATATCCTTCTAAATTACTTATAGCAGAAAAACAGATGTATAATGAAGTCCATGAGATGCATAGCTGAAAATACAAGACAAATACAGAAGAAATGTCCTCAAAAGAGATGTTGCAACCACATGAATGACTGAAACTGCCTTGACAGCGTTATTTTATTAGGTTGCAAACTGTTTTAGGTTACATGTCATATCTAGAGCAAATATGTGCATAAAAATTCAGATCCATATCAGATCCATGCACTAGAAAGGCTCCTCTTCTAGATCCCCTTGGAATTTTGGGGTTTACACCAAGCATAAGCAGTAGATCTAAGACCTAAGGAAGAAGATCTGTAGAAATATTCAGAAATGCTGAATTATTCAGAATATGCAGATTAGATATGAAAACTACAATTTTTAGATCTCCTCCAATGGATCTCAAAGTGAAGGGCAGATCCCCAACACTCTGAAGCCAACTCTCCAAATGGTGCACCCAAATTCCATGCAACAACTCCTACAAGAATAACACAGATCTGTGATAGAAACTGCGGTGTAGGGTATAGATAGTTGATGGCCACCTGCCAAGATGAAGAACTAAAGCTCATGCACTCCAATACACTTCCTCCAATATAGCATAGGGCTCCTCCACTGAATAATAGCATTGAAATGTCTTAGATCTGAATAGATCTAATCTCCACTTGTTGTAGCTTGCAAATACAACCAAACCCTCCCAGGATCTAAGTTGTAATTGAAAGGGGAAGCTTGGCCTTCAAGCCAGATAGTGAACCTTGCAATACAAACTCTCCCAAGAGCTACTCCATGGGAAGAGGAGGAATTCCTAAATAGGAAATCCCAATGCAAAACAACATTTGCAATCTAGGCTAAACAACCACAGAAAGCTATATGGTCTAAACAGACAATATATCAAAAGATCATATGATGAACAACCTCCTCATGATTCCTTCCTCTTCCTTTTATAATATGAGAGTGTGAAAAACAATAAACCACTTTCAATGGACTCATCCTTTTCACACAAGAGATCTTCAACTAGAATTACGTTGTGCCTCATTGATGAGCACTCCTCCAATACAGCGTTGTAGATCTGGTCAAATTTGACCCAGTCAAGATGATTAAACCCTTTCACAAATAAGGGTGCTTATTTACATAGTGAAGATTTATTTTTTTTCATATTTGGCATTGATTTATTCTTCATTAGGAGTTTTATTAACCTCCTTTGTACATTTATTCATCTAAACATATTATTAAAGCAAAAATAATATTCCTATTAGTTGCATGCTAATTTAGGAATATTACAATCTTCCCATCCCAAATGTTTCTTGTCCTCAAGCAACTTCAAGGGTGCTGAAAAATCACCCCTCTTCTCGTTGTGGCCTCCTTCTTCAATAGTCTCCACCATTGCTTCAGATTTTCTACAATAATTCTGTCTCCCACTGGTTCCTCCCAATTGTGCAATTTGGCCTTTCGTAGATAAAAAAAATGGCTCTCATCATGAAATAAAGGAAGGTCTATATGGAAACCTCCTTGTTGATCAATGGGCTCCTCAAGATAGAAGTGATGACAAACATGGGTAATTTCATCATCAATGAAGGACTCCCACCTCAATGCTATCATCCAAATGAAATGAATCACCTCCCAGCTTAGTAATTTATAGTAAATTTCCTCCCAATTGCTCATGAGAGGCATGCTCCAAGTTCTCCAATCAATCATATCGCCCACATCATAAAGAGACAAGTGATCTACTATAGTGGCCATATAGTTTCCCATGCTCCCCTTAGAACATGTAGTGCAGAAAATGAAGGGAAGTTCTTTCCTCAAGGACACATCCAACATATGTATCTCCTATCCAATCATGCCCCCAACAAGGATAAGAACATATTCAACATATGGGATCATAATTAAGGTCATTATAGCTGCCATATGCAATAAATGAGAAGGACAATGGTCCCTCATGTGCAACCAGTGCATTTTTACTCCTAACTCCCATAGAATATGATATGACAAGTGTTTTCCCCAACACTTGTTTGCTGCCTCATCCTTCTTACATGCTCGGAGAAGGTGTATGATGGTTGGTGTTAATGAATCACACCATGAAGAGTACATCATCTCTCCAAGATCTCCCAAGGAATGACCAACATCACCATTTTTCATGGCCCAAAGTGATTCATGCAGCCCATAAGAAAAGGTGCCTCATCTTGGAACCAAGACTTGCACATGAGTGTTACGAAAATGAAAGTATATAATAAATACACCATGAGGTTCAAAAATAAAATTTTTATCATACACTTGTTTCAAATCAGTAAGGTATCTCATGGATGAGCTCCCTCTCACACTCAATGAATAAGGAGGTGGTAATGATAACTTTTCCCAAGAGTTATGTTCCTGCTCAACCAGAAAATGATCCATGCACTTCCTCATATGAGAGTGCATATCCTCTTTGAAGTTCTCCCACATGAGTCCATCTAAGATAGTATGATATGCTCTAATGAAACCAGTGGGTTTTGAAAGCAGGATCTCATAAGTTTCATTAAGTAGTTCCTCCTTAAGCTTGGATTCTCTAGCCAAATAGATTTGATCATGGGAATAAATGAATCCCTAAAATAATTTATACCTCCCATCTATAATTTTCCCATCAAGAACATTACATGTGAAAAGGTCCTTGGTGTATTCCATCAAAAGTTGGGAATCCCAATTTGGATCTAGGCTCCCCAACAATGACACCGCTGTAGAAATCTAAAATGCAATGCATGTCACAGCATGGCTCTCCTCCTTGACATGCTTGATGTCAAAGTCACATGTTGCAGTAATATCAACTTCATTTTTTTGCCTCATTTGCAACTGATCTTGCTCAAGACAGGATTGAAGTAGATGGAAGTCGATCTCCCCTTGGAAAGTCCTTGTCCTCCAAAACTTCCTCAATGTAGCCGATGCATGCAAGAGTGTTGATATCCTCTTGTCATGTTTAGAAATATCCTTTCTGAATGAAAATATCATTGGCTGCCCAAAATATATGGAGTTTCCATATGACATCATGTTCATTCCATCATAGACTTCTGAATTCTCCTTTTTCAGCGCAAATAACTGAGAGGGAGATGGCAATGTCCAATTCAGAAAATTGTTGATCTCTCTTTTGAATCCATGAAAGATTCTCTGCGCTGTGCTAGTTTCTCCCAAATCTCTCTCCTTAGCAAAGTAAGCATATGCTGCCCATAGTTGAGAGAACACTTAAGTTTTCCTCTCATCAGGAGGTCTCCCCCGTGGAATGAATCCAAGTAAAGAGACATCAAGGCATAGAGCATGATATGTATGTGTGTGGACAGATTTGTCCTCTCCTTCCTTGCATAGATCCTCCTGCCTTCTTTGTGCATAAAAATTCTTCTTCTATCTTCAAGATCTCACCATTTGATGGTGACGGCACATGCTGCACATGGATTGTGCCACAATCTCCATATGTGATATTCTTTGTAACTTCTTGCAAGAATGAAAGAGTTTCTCTCCTTGGAGCAAGTGCTTCATCTTCCTCTTCATCAGGTCCTAGATGTGCTCTTGGCATGATTTCGTTATCATATCTAGCCTTCTCTTCCATAGTTGAGAATGCCTCATCATCAAAAGGAGACCTTAGATCTTGGTCTTCCTTTGAAGGAGGAATATCCATGTCTTCCTCTTGAAGAGAAAGATATTCATGCAATGGGGACTTTGCCTTTGGAAAAACATCATGCAAGTTTCCATCCCCTTGAAATGGATCTAAATTGAAGGACCCTTCAAATCCATGCAAAATTTTTGTTTGGTTTGGTCTGATAGACTCCATAGAAGGTGTTCCATGAGACCCTTCATCAAAACTTTCCACTACTCTTCTAATGGACCTTGCATAGGTATATGTATTTTCATTCTTTAAGGAAAAAGACCACCAAGAATAAGCCTTGCCCTCAATATGCAGCGCTGCTACTTTGATGGCTTCCTTTTCTAAGACTTGATGTTGTTGCACATAGCTGTCAAGCTCCTTCACCCAAGCCCTAGCTGGACATTTAGGTGACCCATTAAAAGTAGATAAGAAAAATCTACTCACACGATGATGATTGCTTCTTCCTTCCTCTTTGACCTTGCAAAAACCTTGGAAGTTCAAGTGATCTTTGAACTCCTTAGATTGAGCCTCATACTCCTGCAAATAATTACCAAGAGTCTCTCTCTTTGGCACATCTCCTTCCTTATTTTTCTTCTTCATGAAAAAGTGGCTGATAGAGCGTTGTAGATTTGATGATGTGGCTGAATGCTCACATCCATCATATGAAGTATTGGGGCTTCCTTCATGTGAAAATATTAAATATTTGCTTGTTTCTCATTCTTCATTCCCCGAATTTCTTCTTTCAGCTCATTTAAAGCTTGAGAAAGAGTTTTAGAGAACTCTCCCCTTTGAAAACTTCCAGTTAAATGGATCTTAACTTTTTCTTTTGTGTCTTAAATGTACCCAGATTTCTTCATCAGTATTTTCTCACCATGAAAACACATATTGGATTCCCAATAAGCAAAGCATATGATGTGCCAAGATAGTTGCTTTGATACCACTGTAATATCCCCAAATTGGGATTACTAACAAGGCATGACTGGAAAACACATTTTCCAGGAATTTTTGCTACAGAGTATGAAATCATCCCTTAGATCCCTTAGATCTGAGTATCTAAGACCTAAATCCGAGAGGAGATCATAAACAAATCAAACTAGGTGGGTTAAACATATCTCCTACACCCAGTATGGCTTGAAAACTGCCCAACAAGGGACTGCAACAATATTGCTTAGAAAATAACTTAGTTTAAGAAGAGAGAGAGCAGGAGGCCAATAAAATATCCTTCAAAAGTATTTACAGTAGAAAAAAATATGTATAATGAAGTCCATGAGATGCATAGCTGAAAAAACAAGACAAATACAAAAGAAATTCCCTCAAAAGAGGTGCTGCAACCACATGAATGACTGAAACTGCCTTGACAGCGTTATTTTATTAGGCTGCAAACTATTGTAGGTTGCATATCATATCTAGAGAATATTTTTGCATAAAAATTTAGATCCATATCAGATCCATGCACTAGAAAGGCTCCTCTTTCAAATCCCCTTGGAATTTTGGGGTTTACACCAAGCATAAGCAGTAGATCTAAGATCTAACAAAGCAGATCTGCAGAAATATTCAGAAATGATGAAATATTATGAATATGCAGATCAAATATGAAATGTACAATGTGTATATCTCCTCCAATGGATCTCAAAGTGAAGGGTAGATCCCCAACACTCTGAAGCCAGCTCTCCAAATCGTGCACCTAAACTCCCTGCAACAACACCTACAAGAATAATGCAGATCTAGGATAGAAACTACGGTGTACGGTATAGACAGCTAATGGCCAGATGCCAATATCAAGAACTGAAGATCATACACTCCAATACACTTCCTCTAATAGAGTAGAGGGCTCCTCCACCGAAAAAGAGCATTGAAATGTCTTAGATCTGAATAGATCTAATATCCACTTGCTATAGCTTACAAAGACAACCAAACCCTCCTAGAATATGAGTTGTAATTGAAAGGAGAAGCTTGGCCTTCAAGCCAGATAGTGGACCTTGCAATACAAACTCTCCCAAGAGCTACTCCATGGGAAGAGGAGGAAATCCTAAACAGGAAATCCCAATGCTAAACAACATTTGCAATCTAGGCTAAACAACCACAGAAAGCTATATGGTCTAAACATACAATATATCAAAATATTAAATGATGAAAAACCTCCTCATGCTGCCTTACCCTTCATTTTATAAGATGAGAGTGTGCAAAACCCTAAAACACTTTCAATGGACTCATCCTTTCCACACAAGAGATCTTCAACTAGAATTACGTTGTGCCTCATTGATCAACACTCCTCTAATATAGCGTTGTAGATCTTGTCAAAGTTGACCCAGTCAAGATGATTAACCCCTTTCAAACATAAGGGTGCTTATTTACATAGAAAAGATGTATCCTTTTTCAATTTGGCATTGATTTATTCTTCATTAGTAGTTTGATTAACCTCGTTTGTACATTTATTCATCTAAAAATATTTTAAAAAAAATAATAATATTCCTATTAGTTGCATGGTAATTTAGGAATATTATAGTCTTTCCCTCCCAAATGTTGCTTGTCCTTAGGCAATTTCAAGGGTGCTACAAAATCTCCCTTCTTCTCCTTGTGGCCTTCTTATTTAACAGTCTCCACCATTTCTTCAGATTTTATGCAATAATTCAGTCTCTCAATGGTTCCTCCCAAGTGTGTAAGTTGGCCTTTGGTAGATAAACCAAATGGCTCTCATCATGAAAGAAAGGAAGTTCTATATGGAAACCTCCTTGTTGATCAATGGCCTCCTCAAGATAGAAGTGATGACAAACATGGGGAATTTCATCATCAATGAAGCACTCCCACCTCCATGCTATCATCCAAATGAAATGAATCACCTCCCAGCTTGGTAATTCATAGTAAAGTTCCTCCCAATTTCTCATGAGAGGCATGCTCCAAGTTCTCCAATAAATCATATGGCCCACATCATAAAGAGACAAGTGATCTACTATAGTGGCCATATAGTTTCCCATGCTCCCCTTAGAACATGTAGTGCAGGAAATGTAGGGAAGTTCTTTCCCCAAGCACACATCCAACATGTGTGTCTCCCCTCCAATCATGCCCCCAACAAAGATAAGAACATTTTTAACATATGGGATCCTAATTAAGGTCATGCTAGCTGCCATATGGAATGAAGGAGAAGGACAATGGTCCCTCATGTGCAACTAGCGCAGTTTTACTCCTAACTACCATAGAATATGATATGACAAGTGTTTTCCCCAACACTTGTTTGCTACCTCATCCTTCTTGCATGCTCGGAGAAGGTGTATGATGGTTGGTGTTAATGAATCACACCATGAAGAGTAAATCATCTCTCCAAGATCTCCCAAGGAATGGCCAACATCAGCATTTTTCATGGCCCAAAGTGGCTCATGAAGCCCATAAGAACAGGTTCCCACTCTTGGAGCCAAGACCTGCGCATGAGCGTTAAGAAAATGAAATTATATAATAAATACACCATGAGGTTCAGCAATACAATTTTTATCATACACTTGTTTGAAATCAGCAAGGTAGCTCATGGATGAGCTCCCTCTCACACTCAATGAATAAGGAGGTGGTAATGATAACTTTTCCAAAGAATTATGTTCCTCCTCAACCAGAAAATGCTCCATGCACTTACTCATATTAGAGTGCATATCCTCTTTTAATTTCTCCCACATGAATCCATCTAAGATAGTATGATATGCTCTAATAAAACTAGTGGGTTTTGAAAGTAGGATCTCATAGGCTGCATTAAGTAGTTCATCCTTAAGCTTGGAGTTTCTAGCCAAATAGATCTAATCATGGGAATAAATGACTCCATAAACTAATTTATACCTCCCATATATCATTTTCCCATCAAGAACCCTACATGTGAAAGGGTCCTTAGAGTATTCCATCAAAAGTTTGGAATCCCAATTTGGAACTAGGCTCCCCAACAATGATAGCACTGTAGAAATATGAAATGCAGCCCCTGTCACAGCATGGCTCTCCTCCTTGACATGCTTGATTTCAAAGTCACATGTTGGAGTACTATCAACTTCATTTTGCTGCCTCCTTTGTAGCTGATCTTTCTCAAGACAGGATTGAAGTAGATGGATGTCAACCTCCCCTTGAAAATTCCTTGTCCTCCAAAACTTCCTCAATGTAGCCCATGCATGCAAGAGTGTTGATATCCTCTTTTCATGTTTAGAAATATCCTTTGTGAATGAAAATAACATTAGCTACCCTAAAGATATGGAGTTTCCATATGAAATCATTTCCATGCCATCATAGACTTCTAAATTCTCCTTTTTAGTGCAAATAACTGAGAGGGAGATATCAATGTCCAATTCAGAAAATTGATGATCTTTGTTGAATCCATGAAAGATACTCTGCACTGTGCTATTTTCTCCCAAATCTCTCTCCTTATCCAAGTAAGCATATGATGCTCATAGTTGAGACAATACTTTAGTTTTCCTCTCATCAGAAGGTCTCCCCGGTGGAATGCCTCCATGTAAAGAAACATCAAGGCAAAGAGTAGGATATGTATGTGTGTGGACATATTTGTCCTTGCCTTCCTTGAATAGATCCTCCTGCCTTCTTTATGCATCAAAATTCTGAAATAGAGAGGGGTATATGCTCCTCATCATGTGATGCTTTCCCTCCTCTTTTCTTTCTTCTATCTTCAAGATCTCACCATTTGATTGTGATGGCACATGTTGCACATGGATTGTTCCACAATCTCCATATGTGAGATTATTTGGAACTTCTTGCAAGATTGCAAGAGTTTCTCTCCTTGGAGCAAGTGCTCCATCTTCCTCTTCATGAGGTCCTAGATGTGCTCTTGGCATGACTGCATTATCATCTTCAGACTTCTCTTCCATAGTTGAGAATGCCTCATCATCAAAGGGAGACCTTAGATCTTGGTCTTCCTTTGAAGGAGGAATATCCATGTCTTCCTCTTGAAGAGAAAGATCTTCATGCAATGGGGACTTTTCATTTGGAAAAAAGTCATGCAAGTTTCCAACCCCTTGAAATGGATCTGAATTTAAGGACCCTTCCAATCCATGCAAAATTTTTTTTTGGTTTGATTTGATAGACTCCATATAAGGTGTTCGATGCGACCCTCCATCAAACCTTTCCACTACTTTTCTAATGAACCTTGCATAGGTAGATGTATTTTAATTCTTTAAGGAAAAAGACTTAAACAACCACCAAGCATAAGCATTTTCCCTCAAGATGCAACATTGCTACTTTGATGGCTTCCTTTTCTGAGACTTGATGTTGCTTCACATAGGTGTCTAGCTCCTTCACCCAAGCCCTAAATGGACATTTAGGTGACCCATCAAAAGTAGATAAGAAGAATCTACTCATACCATGTTGCTTGCTTCTTCCTTCCTCCTTGACCTTGAAAAACCCTTGGAAGTTCATGTGATCTTTGAACTCCTTAGATTGAGCCTCATACTACTGCAAATAATCACCAAGAGTCTCTCTCTTCGACATATCTTCTTCCTTCTTCTTCTTCTTCATGAAAAAGTGGGTGATAGAGCATTGTAGATCTGATGATGTGGCTAAATGCTCACACCCATCATATGAAGTAGTGGGGCTTCCTTCATGTGAAAATCTTAAAATATCTGCTTGTCTCTCATTCTTCGTTCCCCAAATTTCTTCTTTCAGCTCATTCAAAGCTTGAGAAAGATTTTTAGAGAACTCTCCCCTTTGCAAACTTCTAGTTAAAGGGATCCTACCCTTTTATTTTGTTTCTTAAATGTGCCCACATTTATTCATCTGTCTTTTCTCACCATGAAAAGACATATTGGCTTTCCAATAACAAAAGCACAGGCTATGCCAAGATAGCTTCTTTGATACCACTGTAATATCCCCAAATCGGGATTGCTAGCAAGGCATGACTGGAAAATGCATTTTCTAGGAATGGCTGCTACAGAATATGAAATAATCCCTTGGATCCCTTCGATCTGAGTATCTAAGACCTAAATCCAAGAGGAGATCAGAAACAAATCAAACTAGGTAGGTTAAACAGATCTCCCACACCCAGTATGGCTTGAAAACTGCCCAACAAGGAACTGCAGCAATACTTTTTAGAAAATAACGCAGATTCAGAAGAGAAAGATCAGGAGGCCAATAAAATATCCTTCAAAATTATTTACAGTAGCAAAAAATATGTATAATGAAGTCCATGAGATGCATAGTTGAAAATACAAGACAAATACAGAAGAAATGCCCTCAAAAGAGGCGTTGCAACCACATGAATAAATAAAAATACCTTGACGACGTTATTTTATTAGGCTACAAAATGTTGTAGGTGACATATCAGATATAGATTAGATATGTGCATAAAAAATCAGATCCATATCATATCCATGCACTAGAAAGGCTCCTCTTTCAGATCCCCTTAGAATTTTGGGGTTTACACCAAGCATAAGCAGTAGATCTAAGATCTGAGCAACCAGATATGTAGAAATGTTCAGAAATTCTGAAGTATTCAGAATATGCAGATCAGATCTGAAAAGTACAATGTGTAGAACTCCTCTAATGGATCTCAAAGTGAAGGTGCACCCAAACTCCCTGCAACAACACCTACAAGAATAACGTAGATCTGGGATAGAAACTGTATTTTAGGGTATATATAGCGAATGGCCACATGAGAAGATCAAGAGCTGAAGCTCTTTCACTCCAATACGCTTCCTCCAATAGATCAAAGGGCTCCTCCACTGAAAAAGAGCACTGAAATGTCTTAGATCTAAATATATCTAATCTCCACTTGCTGCAACTTGCAAAGACAACCAAAACCTCCCAGGATATGAGTTGTAATTGAAAGGAGAAGCTTGGCCTTCAAGCCAAATAGTGGACCTTGCAATACAAAATCTCCCAAGAGCTACTCCATGGGAAGAGGGAGAATTCCTAAACAGGAAATCCCAATGCTAAACAACATTTTCCATCTAGGCTAAACAGCCACAGAATGCTATATGGTCTAAACAGACAATATATCAAAAGATCATATGATGAACAACCTCCTCATGTTTCCTTCCCCTTCCTTTTATAAGATGAGAGTGTGCAAAACCCTAAACCACTTTCAATGGACTCATCCTTTTCACACAAGAGATCTTCAACTAGAATTACGTTGTGCCTCATTGATGAGCACCTGTCTAATATAGCACTGTAGATATGGTCAAAGTTGACCTATTCAAGATGATTAACTCCTTTCACACATAAGGGTGCTTATTTACATTGCCAAGGTTTATCCTTTTTCATATTTGGCATTGATTTATTCTTCATTAGGAGTTTGATTAACCTCCTTTTTACATTTATTCATCTAAACAGATTTTTTAAGAAAAAATAATATTCCTATTAGTTGCATGCTAATTTAGGAATATTACATGTTTTCTGAATATGCCAGATAATATCGAAGATGAGCTTGATTGCATTTGCATATCTTCAGCCTCAAGCGACATGGGGCCCTTGGTAGTTCGAAGGAGACACAAGAGCTCAGAATTAGAGCTATGAGAGGGAGACATGCCTCCTCCACCAAATCCTATTCAGAGGACACACTGCCCCACTCAATGTTTTTCTTTGATAAATGTGTCAGAGACAAGTCATGGTATGAACTCTACCACAAACTCAAACTTAATTTTGAAGATTCTATGGACCAACAATTTGAGCATCTAAATTAAGAGGTTCAAGATCCATTATGTGGATGCCCAACCACCGATCTTCCCATGCGCATAATTTATCAAGTGGATCCTCCAAAAGGTGAACTCAAAGCTTTAAGTAATCCATGATCATGCAGGAAAGTATTTCACCAACTTAATTGGGAAGGATGCAGAATTATACTACTCACTCCCAGCTAACAAGGAGTCTTTCAATGCCCAGTGGATCACCACACATGATGTGCCAGTGCCATATACCTTGAGAATTTCAAAGGAAAGAAGGATTAGGAGTATAAGACCGAAGGCCTAAGGAAAGTATACAAGCTTGTCATAGCTGTGATGTGTAGGATGTATGGCAGAATGGATGCCACTAGATTTAGTGTAACATGGGTTCCCCTCATGTACACTGTCACCACCTACGACACTCATTTTAACTGGGCACATATGTTAATATCTGCTCTAAGGGTTAACATATTAGTAGCACAGGTACCAGAGAAGGGATTTGAATCAAAGTTTTGAATGTCTTCCTATCTCCTAGATGCAGTATGTTCACAATGTAACTTTGAGGACTGGCCACAAAACTGAGATGCAGTGCATGGTGGACCTATCCATAAATGTATAAATGTGTCTTGGGATACTAAATACAAGCAAGACATTGATGTCATGTCAGAGAATTTTATCACCGCACTCCACCGGTGCCTCTTCAATGAAGATCCTCCCTGCTTTTCCTGGGATTAATTTAAATTGAGAATTCTACGATATGAATAAATTTTCAAGAGATGGTTCATTAAAAGGTTCATATATATCGTAAGTGTCAAAAAAATATCTCATCAACTAATGCAAGAAAATTTAATCCCGGTTGTAATTCTTTCTTAGGTTGGTCAGTCTCTACTTCTGTTGAAACAAATGCAATGTATTTTCCTTTGGGAGCAACATTATGTGAATGGGAACAAAAAAATACATACATATCAGATTTGCGTCCAAGTTGCTTTTGAGGAAAAACAATCTACAGTGATTGTGAATCATTTGTATTTGGAATGAGGTGGCTCATGATACAAATTTCTTGAGAAATATTACCTATATTCTTAACCTTATAAGGTAGATATCATGCATCAAAAACAACTTTTTTTACATCTGGCAGTTTGACCTTCTGATGTCACTCCATTAACTTTACCTTCTTCATCAAATGTCACCTTGAAATTCAGCTTGTTAAGCATGTAAGTTCCACCATAAACAACACTGAGCCATGAAGAGGCCTGACGAAGTTCTCCCAACCCATAAAATGGATTTATGTATGGTGAACCTCCCTGGAAGCGTGCAAGAGATTCTACACACAACTTTATCCTCTTCATTGTTTCCAAGCCAGGCTCACAAAGATAGTGATCATCACGATAAAGTACCAAGGCATGCCCAATGATGCATGAAGTCCAGATGACCATGGTATCGCTTGAATTAATAGTTTTATTTGAACTTTGTCCATTGTGAGAGGTTTTGCCACCATTTTTAGGATCGTCAACTTCCATAGATCCTTGTTCAAAGTGTCTCCTATCGTGATTGTGAATTATTTGGAGAATTTCCATCGCTTCCTCCAGAATGATGGTTTATGTGTATTTTACAAAAGGGCTAACAAAAAATTGAGAGTGAACTAAGATTTTTTTTAATCCCCAAACATAACCAAAGTAGCAATATTCATAGAGACCCAATACGTTCATGTTCAAGAGTGGTTTTCAGTGGAATATTCCCCTGACAATAACTCCTTCATGAAACTGAATTTTGCCAAATAGTTTCTGGGTTATATGAAACATGGTGCTCTGAACAAATCCACGTCTCAAAATTTAGAGATTATACTCCATTCGGTCACAAATTTGATATTTGTGCCGACAACAATTGAACTACCGAGCTGCTGCTTTTATGCATTTGGTGAATTTGTACTCAACTACATTCCTGCACCAAGCCTTCCTGCAACCAAGAAGGAATTTATTAAAAAAAATCATCAAATTAACTAATAACAAGAATAATAGCTATTGTTTCCAAATTCATCTAATTAACAACATAATGGATTAATAACGATTAAAAGCACCAGGTACAAGTATGTATTTATTTGATAAAAATCATAAAAATTCGGACAAAGATGTAGCTCAACAGATGGTTTTCCTTAAAGTGTATGGGAGAAATGATATGTAGATGGTTTGCCTTAAATTCTATGGGAGAAATTACATGTAGATGGTTTTCCTTAAAGTAAATGGGATAAATGACATGTAGATGGTTTTCCTTAAATTTTATGGGAGAAATGAGATGTGATGGTTTGCCTTAATGTTTATGGGAGAAATGACATGTAAATTGTTTACCTTAAATTTTGTGGGAGAACTGATATGTACATGGTTTGACTTAAATTTTATTGGAGAAATGACATGCACATGGTTTTCCTTAAAGTTTATAGGAGAAATGACATCCACATGGCTTGCCTTAAAGTTTATGAGATAAATTACATGCACATGGTTTTCCTTCAATTTTATGGGAGAAATGGCATGCACATGGTTTACCTTAAATTTTATGGCAGAAATGGCATGCACATGGTTTTCATTAAAGTTTATGGGAGAAATGACATGCACATGGTTTTCCTTAAATTTTATGGGATAAATGACATGTACATGGTTTTCCTTAATGTCTACGGGAGAAAGGACACATGCACATGGTTTTCCTTCAAGCTTATAGGAGAAATGACATGTACATGGTTTAGCTTAAAGTTTATGGGAGAAATAACGTGTACATGGTTCCCGAAAACACTAGCAATGCCTTAAATTTTATGGGATAAATGACATGTACATGGTTTCCAAAAACACCAACATTTTCCTTAAAAATATATTAAATGAACGTTTATTGCAAATGCCTTAAATCTTATTGCACATGCCTCAAATTTTATGGGAGAAATGGCTCCAAATGAATTTCTTTAATTGAAAAAAAAATCATTGTTTTCTGATAGAAAATTATGTAAATACAGATAGACAGACAAATTAGAAATATTATATATAGACTTGAGAGCTACTCCAAATTCATTTTTTTAATTGAAAAAAAAAACATTGTTTTCTCATACAAAATTATGTAAATACAGGCACACAAAAATATGTTAATACAGAGAGACAAAATTATGTATATACAGACAGACAAAATTATGTAAATATAGAGAGAAAAAATTATGTAAATACAGAGAGATAGACAAATTAGAAAAATTATATACACTTGAGAGCTACTCCAAATGCATTTCTTTAATTTAAAAAAAAAATCGTTGTTTTATGATACAAAATTATTTAAATACAGACAAACAAACAAATTAACCATTGTTTTGTGATATCAAGGGAAAAGGTAGTTTGAAAGTCAATGGCAGTAACAGACCCAAAAGAAATGCTCGTGCCACAACTATATATTTCTTTTATAATAGCAACAGGAGGAAATATACTTGTCAGAGACACATATTAATTGTTGAGCTAGGTTGGATGGTTCAATAAAGGGAGATATGTATACTTGTTATAGACAGATAATAATTGTTGAGGTAGGTTGGATGGTTCAATAAAGACAGATCTGTATACTTGTTACATATAGATATTAATTATTGAGCTAGGCTGCATGGTTCAATAAAGAAATATATGTTTGTTCCTAATAGGTGGCTCAATTATAAAGCATGAAGGGAATTTTGTACAACCTATAGTTGTGGAAATATCTAAAGATGCACCTGTTGTGAAGGAAGAGATTTATGGGCCTGTTCTATGTCCCTTAAAGTTTTAAAACTAGAAGGAAGCATTAAACAGTCATGAAACTAAGAAAGCGGACCCCAGCAACACCTATGGCAGCTTCCTCGGCAAAGAACTCCCGCCAACATAGGCTGACAAGCTGCTGTATAATTTGGACCAGACTTAAAAATATTGAGAATGAAAGTTTATCTAAAGAGACATGGGAAATGAGGATATTATAGGAGGATAGTCCCAGTCAGTGGACAATATTTTCTAACTTTTTACTCTATCTTTTTCTATTTTGTAATTTCTATCTAGGTCCTAGAAAATGGATGTTAAAAACCAACAATCAATATAATCTAATTTATCGATTCTGAATCTCTTTAATTAGTATAGTATTAACTCTTTAATTTTCCTTCTATCATTCATATTGTTTATTTAAGCTTTAAAAAATATTATAGTAGTTATAATTAAATAATAACATATAATCTACCAAATTAGAATCAAATTTTCATAATCTACCCATTCAGAATCAATTTTTCATTGCATTTCTATATGAAATTATCTAAATTTGTATCTTATTTGTAATGATTTATATTTAGAATGGTTAATAATTAGATTTAAGTCTCTCAACAAACATCTCAACAATACTTGGTCACTCTATCTTTGTCTTGGTCACTATTTCTACTCGAAATGAAACATTCCCCAGCCCCTTTGTCTCTTCTAAAGGAGTCGCTCTGAAATGACTAGCCCCATACCTAGATCGGGTATGTCACATAAACCTACTGCATGTAATAATGCATTAATGAATTAGATATGTATTATTTGTTTGTTGAGTTGAATTATGACATTAAAATGGTATTGACTCTTTATATTAACTTCACAAAGATGATCTCGTATTACTACCACTCTTTTACATGTAAATCCGCCTCATATTTATATGGCATGTACGGTTAATAAATCTCACAAAACATTAAAAGTTGGGAAAGCAACTAAGCCAACAATTGCAGAAATGTGATCGCGTTAGATGTAGATGAAAATTGTTTTTGTTATGTTAATGTTTAAGAAAAACAAGTCACTTAAAAAAAAATAGCACGCCGAGAATTCAATCATTTTACATTTAAATTCTAGTCCAAAGCTAGGAGCAGGAAGTGGGACTAAATTTACCTACTTTACAGAAACTATAACTTTCAGCTTTCACGAATAAGCAAACAATAAGACGAGGAGATAAATGAGCAGGTAGAGTAGGAGGCAAAAATTTGCATACCTGGAAATAGATGAGGAGGCGGACGTGGAGATAATAGAGCAAGCAGAGCATGCTGAGCAAGAAAAGAAAACGATGAGGACAAATAGCAGGAAGAACATGTTGAGGATGAAGATCAGAACCTACAGAAAACCTACGATAAACTGATGAAAATTAGATTTAGAAAACAAAAATAATCATAAACAAAAAAATAACAAATTTCCCTTACTTTCTCACCTTCACTTTCTCCCCTCATGGCCCCTACAACAGACAACGAGACAATGAGAAAGTGCAACAAAAAGCACAACAAAGTCGAAAACATAGTGAAAAAGCATAACAGAGTTCAAAAACACAGCAAGATAGAATAAGAAATCTCTCCAACGGTAACAAAGTAAGCGAAAAATTGTTGCAGTTTGGGGGTTGGTATATTTATAAGAAAAAGTTCAGTTGAATTATAATAAAAAGTTTAGTCGAACTAATAGTCCAGCCGAAATAATAGTTCGACCAAACTTTTGTTGCTGGTTTTCCTATCTCCAGCCAAAAATCTCTCCCCACGCAGTCCATATTAACAGTAGAAACTGCTTGGTCAAATTAATTTAAAAAATTAGGCTGAAATTTCTAAAATTTGGGTCGAAGTTCCTCAGAACTTTGGCCGAACTGTTCGGAAAATGAAATTTTCGAATGTGTTTCTCTGGAAACTGTAACTAAGCTTCGCATTTTCACCCATCTATATATATATATATATATATATATATATATATATATATATAATGTCAAAAATATACAATTGTAAAATAACTACATATACATGTCAAATATCTCGTGGTACTACATTAATACTATAACTAGTACTCGACGTTTGCTCAGTCGATTTTGCCTCATGCTCAGATGGATGTGCTTGCTCAACTAGAGGTGCCTTCTCAATCAACAGTGCCTTATGATCAGATGGATGTGCCTGCTCATATGGTGCAACCTGCTCAATGGATGGTGCATGCTCAGTTGGACATGCCTGCTAAGGAGGTCCCTACTCAGATGGTGTCATCTCTGGAATAGGTGCCTGTTGAGATGGTGCCTGGTCAAAATAATCCTACTCAGGACTAGATGCTAGCTTCTCATCTCCATCGCAAGGTGAAGCAAGAGGACATGGAGTACAAGAATGATCACTCCCCTCATGATCATAATCATCCGATGAGTTGTTCTGTCGTGCATATCCATGGTGCCTATCCCTCCTAGCTTCCAGTAGCCTAGAAGCTCCTACAATATGATGCATAAGGCTCATCATATCGTGAATCATGTCCCTCCAGAGATCTATGGGCATACGATTAGCCTAGATATCTCTGATCGTCACAAGGAAGACTCCCTCATTAACGAATAGTCTACATAGTGGGTCACCCAACTCCATCCTAAACTAGATGTCCACCCTACACTGCATGCACGCGGGTATCTACACACGAGGAGGTCTGTCACCCTGATCCATAGCCTTCGCCATCTCCTCGTCATCTACAGGACCATTTGGTGGGGGCGGAACCATGTCCCCAATGAATGTGCTGATATCTAAAATATATATAGTACATAAGAATAATTAGACAATTTCATAAAAAAATTAATAAGCAACTTAAATAATGTGTTAGAATAAATTGTATTATAATTAATTAAGAAAATAAATTGAAACTATATTAATTTAAAGAAAACACTAATATTACCTCTAGAATCTGGTGGCTCATCCTCTGTAAAGAGGATGTTGGTACACCCTCACCAAGCCAAACCCGCGTAACGACACGACACCATCATGAACATTTTATCATCAACACTGGCTAGTAGCTCTAGTGCATCACTAGATATCCTAGCCGAATACTCGAACATGCCCCTCTTCAGAACCAGGTCGCCCCACATCCATGTCCATACATGTAACATTGACATACGAGGCTGGTGGAAAAAGTATGTCTCATCTCCGAAAAAATCTCAAAAAATTAAAAAAAATTACTCTGAATCAAAAGGGAAGATCAACCTACCATGTGACTGAGAACAACATCTATCTAATGAAAAAAAATGGCATATCGTCTCACAAGTCGTGGTGTCTAGAATAAAGACTCAACATAAAATAAAAAAGGGAAAATAATGTGTTGCCTGTCACTAGTATAATGTGAAATGGTCATTAGTAGTACTGAGAGGCACCTAACCTCCTCTAGAAAAAGCAAAGCAATGCGTAGCTAACCACCAGACACCTGAAAATATGCAGGAGAAAGAATATCATCCCTAATGTATCTCTCAAAGTAGGCCAACTGACTCCTAGTTGCATAACCGATAGGGACATCTGGGAACTCGGGAAAATTCTATTCTCTCCTAATAGGCGAGTAATAAAATAAATATCCTCATCATTGGGATGGTACCCCTCACCAGGACTAACTCGGAAAGCCTGTCGGTGGGCATCCCACCTGTAGATCAACTATCCTAATAACCCACTGTGCCCCTTTATGGATGTATCCTCCTCGTTGAACTTAAGGAGGCCTGCCTTCCTTAAGACCAACTGGGTGGGTGTCGTAATAGGGTCAGGGTACAAAATTCTCTCCCTCTCCCATGCCTCCCACTGTTGTATCATGTTATAATTTTCCTCCCTCTACTTTTGTTGTTGCCTTCCCCCTCTCCATTGACGTCGCTAAATGAGTCACATATTAAATACATCAACCTCCCTTATACATAAACACTAATATTTTTTATTAAATTATAAATGTATTTACAAATATATAAACATAACTTTTATCGAAAAAAAAATATTTGGTGCACCCAAAAAAATAGTCACCTACTACCACTGGTGTGTACCTATCTATCACACACCACCCACGTTGTGCATGAAAAAAAATCACGCACCACGAAAACATCAAATATTTCTGTGACCAAACTATCAACCCCAGGGCGATTGTTATATCACAATGCACTGAAAGATGGAATTTACCATTGGCAGTGGCGGTGTGTTCCCATAATATGGATGAACTGGGGCAATATGTCTATTTTCACATAATTCCTAGTGTGTACTGGTAAATGACCTCACCATTGTACATAGAGTATTATTTTTTTAAATTTTAAATTATCGGTGCGACCGGAAACCGACATGCATCGCACTATTTTATTGTTTTTGGTGCGCTTTTTCTCAATATCGTACCGGACCACACAGTGTGGTTTCCATTAACATTGTTCACAGTGTGGCCTATAAATTTACAGGGAGCACCGTGAATGATGCGAGTTGAACGACTTGAACACACCGTGCAAAAAAATAATTCTTTTTTTAAATAATAAATGTTAACTCAATTTAAGAAATTAATCCACTAAAATCTTAAGTTGGTGAGAAACAAGTAGATTACCTGCACAATTATGCGTTGAGGAGGCATATTTGCAACATAATACTAAAAATCAAGTTTCCCCACCGTTTTGCAAATTTGAACTCCACATAGTGAGAAGTGGACAGTAGTAATGCAGGCAATGGGAGCACCAATGGCAGGGCACCTCAAAGAAGAAAAAACTCACACCGGTGCTTGAGATCTCTACAACAAAGTAACAAGTAAAAATGATTCTTTTATAGTCAGTAATTTTTTTAAAATTAACCATTTTTCGGTATGCTCGATTATGAGACACACCAAGTGGTTGTATCAATGGCAAAGCACACTTCTTTATGGTGTGCTGCATTACTCAGACACACTGGGAAAGTTTGTATCGAGAGCATAGTGTCTCGGCGTGGCATTTGATAGTATTCATCGGTGCACTTTACGTAAAACGCAATGGTGTGTTGTATCTGTGAAGTGCGTCGTTGTTTTCGTAGTACTTAAAAATAACTCTGCAACACTTCTTCATCCTATACTATGCACTGGTGTGTTACATACATATCAAGTGCACCGATGCATGTTATGATTAGAAACACACCGCAAAAAAAAACATCCGCAAAACTTGCCACTCACCAACCTCCTCTAGTGACCTCCGCTACAAACAGATAACTGGGCTATTTTTATAAGGGCTTTCTCAAAAACATCCACTAGAGGGTATTTTCCTTGTAGTGTCGGTGTGATGAAAATATTCCCTTATTAGATAGAAAAGTAGTCATTTTGAATGAAATTTAAAGAAAACATAAAGTATTTGCATGATACATTATTGTCAAGAAAAGATAACGGATGAAAAAAAGGAAAAGAAATGTTTTTCACGATGGCAAAATAATAAGAGGGAAATTATACATCACAACAAAAACTATTTATTTTTAACCAAGAAACAAAAGGAAGAAAAGGCCATCCATTATCACAAAAAAGAAAAATAAAATGGCATGCAACATCACATGAGAAAAAGAAACGGGTGCAACACATCATGCAGGGAAAAATATTTTAGCTTAATAAGGCCAAAAATACAAGAGTAACAAAGTTTTTGGATCTGAGACAATGAATTTGTGTGCCACATATGAAACAAATTTAGGTTTTATGTGTCATGCCTAAAAAATTTTGTAGATTCCAAATGTAGTGTTTCCATGGTGTGTTACGTTATGGGAGTAGAGATTTATAAGCCTATAAGAAAAGTATTCTACCTCGTTATGAATGAGGATGAATAAATGATCATACCGAGTATTCCACAGTAGGCTATGAATTCCACATATTTCATGGTAACATATATCGTGTACATATGTTGATGTGGTAGAAAGAAAAACAAATGACCTTATTAATCTTGAAAGTGTCATAACTTTGTTCCTTAAAGTAATATTTTGACAAAATTATAATCATTAGAAATCTCTTGATGAGACGAATACAACTATAAGCTCAAAAGTAACCTTTCTAGTTATGTTTAAGTTAAAAAATTTAACAAAATCTGTCTAATTAAAGCTTATTTTTGCGTTTAGGTATGTTACGCCTCATAACTGATCCAAGTAAATTCTTGATACCCTTTAACCAAGACTTTTTACTTCGGCTGATGTGTTATAATTTCATTTAATCAAAGTGTTAATAAGTATAAATGAACATATGCATGTTGTAAAGAAGAGGAACATAACAAGCATTAGCAACATAAGAGATTGATAATGGAGTTCTTCCATGAGGGACTACGTCTTCAGACCTTGTTGTCAAGGTGGTGTAGGCCACTGCATTAAGTGCTGGAAAGAGTGATAATTTACATGGATGGTATTTTCTCTGTCATACAAGGAAAATTCCCTCACATGGGAGTGGTTGGATCTCTCCACGAGATTTCCACTACGAAACTCTCATTGACAAAAAGGACTTCTATTTGTATGACAATAACTTACACATAATGAATTTTAGTATCCTGCCAGCATGGCAACAAACAAATCTCAATCAAACATGCATGTGACAATGAGTATCCCACCAACATGGCAACAAATGGATCTCAAAAATTTATTGTATCAGGATCTGTGCTCCTCCACTCTTCCTTAGCTTCGGCACACTATGAAAATTACGGGTTTAAGTAAATGTTTGTGGGTGGATTTACCAACCCAACCCTGCACTCCAATTATTTTTACAAATTCAATTATTATTTTCACTTTTATAACAAAATTGCACATTTTAAAAAATTATGATATTCGGTCGAAGGAGACGAATTAAGTGTCCCACAAATTCACCTGGGATTTTTCCTGAGCTTGCCGGAATCCAGTGGCTGAAAAAGGTTGAAATTTCACCTTCCCTAACTTGCCTAGTCATCCAAGTCATCCCAAAAATTTGACTGCATCTAACTTTTGCATACGAGCTCAATTTTCTGAACCATTTCGCATTGTTGCGATCATATTGACAAGATCTTCAAGTTGAACTTGGTTCGAGATCAATCCCAATAATTTGATTTTTGATCTTTCATATGCCCTCTTTGTCCTCTGTGTGTCTCTAGAGCTACTTGGATCAATAACTGTTGAAAGATTTATGTAGACTTTTAACATCATGATAGATATTGAGGAATAACCATCATCACCACAATTATACTCACAAACTTGGCACACTATATTAACATTAATTCTGGGACACATATTGGAGTAGGGACTAGGAGTCACAAGTAAAGTATTGAAAATTAAATCCCTCACCCATTTCCATGCCATAAACTCTAACTCTTGGAGACATATCTCAATCCATCACAAGGGCTAAGCTTGATGTGTCCACTATATGTTTAGCAAATCTCCATCAATTTATTGATGCAAAGATGAAACAACTTAATGATCAACATTAGGCCCTTCACATTGCATATGAAGGCCTAACATGTAAACATGTGCAAGAAGTAAAATGAAATATTCCTTACTACTAAAGATGTATCCTTCAAAGCTTACTTCCCTTACCATTATGCAGAATAAAATTATAGTGTCAAGTAAGCCCATTACCTATATGTGTTGGGGACCCTAAAATACAAGAATAACTTCAATATTGAGATAGGAATGACTAAGAGAAGAGTTTGGATGAATCCAAATAGATTTTTGAAGGTTAGGAATGACACATCAAGCTCTAAAGCTTGGTAGATTCCAACTTTTAACTATGGAGAAATTCACAAAAGCGTCTTGAAGTTCAGTAAATATATATTATGATTATGACTATAAAAACTGCTTGAGCTTATGCTAATTATAGAATTTAGAATATTATAGATATCAAATAGCCATGATAAAAATCAAATGATTGAATTTGTTCATGCCCATTTGAGATTTGGAACATTCTAGAATTTGTAATCGACATAAGGATGACAATTGAAACCTAGGTGACTGACAAGCATAAATTTTTGGATTTCCTACAAGTAAGTGCATGCATAATTAGCATGAAAATATTAACATATTTACTAAAATAAAACATTATATCTTGTACTAGAAAGAAAAATTAATTAGAGAAATTACCCACCTTCATGAAGATGCGGAGAAGAAAACAATATATTTTCTTAAGTCCTAACAGCTTGACAATAATTTGGTGTGGATAACTATGTAAGTTGAAGCCCCTCCCAATGCAAGTCAGTTAGGAGAAAAAATCAAACTATGATTAACATGTTCAAATCATAAATTACTTTTGTACTACAATGACTAACTCCTTCACAAAGTTTCTTGAGTACGAGTCAAGAGCTTCCATTATTGGGACCTACTTTGCAAGATTGGTCTTAGAAGCCATTAGGATGTGATAAGGCTTTGTGTTGAGATTTATTAACACTCTATTTTGTATTTTGGGATTTCTATATGAAATTGGGGCCTAGTTCTTCATTTCATCTTTTTCTTCTTGGGTTGTATGTGCACAATGTTTATGAAACCACACATTTTTCCGTTGCAGCATTTATAGGGTTTCTTACATGACTTCGAAGGAAGGATCTTTGTAACAACTATGTTATTTTATAAACAACATAAAGATCTATATATCATGTTACAGAGGGAAACATTGGGGATTTTGAAAAATTTATAGGGGTATTGATAGGTCGGGAATTGCTAATATAAGTTACGGGATTGGATTCATTATTAAAATTTAGAATCTGAAGTATTGTGAAAAAGGTAATAAAATGAAATATATATATTCTCTTTTAAAATGAAAAAGATTGCCTAATAATTATGCTTTGTATATACCATATTTCAGGTTAATATACACATATTTATAATTCATATTTTCTTTTCTTATATCTTTATTATAAGTTTTGATGTTTGAAGTATATTATTCATCAATGTTTAGAATGCAACTTTTATTGCCAAAAATAATGAAGGAGTTTAATATTAAATTTATGTTTTATATGGGTTGGTGTCCGCCTTCAATTTGGTTATTTCAGTGTGAAGGTTTCGTTATTTCAGTTTGCTTTAAGGTTTTACTATGATGGACCTTACTTTGACTTTCTTTATTATAAATGATTGTGTGAAGATGAAGAGCTTTCCGCACCTCCAAAATCTTGATTTATGACTCCGTAACATATGGAAAATGTTTTAATTCTTAACAATGAGTGATCAACATGTGAGAAAAGGTTTTAACCATGAGTGATCATACCTTGACTTTCTTAATTGCCCATGAAAAAATGAGAATGTGAAGTTTATCACTGAACTTGCTTTTAGCAGACCGAAGCATTCCAACGCATTTCTCTGTAATTAAGGGGGCATAAACATGTTTCTTTGTGCTTTTATAATTCTGTCGGAACATGCGGGTATTTAACGAGGTCTTTTATGAATATGTTTTATTCATGGCTGTCCACATGTCTACAATTTGCCCATACAACAATGTTTATTTGTTAAACAATCAACCGTCTTTGTTCCACGGACCTGCAACAGGATATACGAATATTTATGAATCTCTTCGATCGAACTTCCTTTCGCTTTATCGTTTCTTTCCCTGTCAAATTCAGTGGTGGAAATATTCATAAATATCTTGTGTGATAACTCGAAAATGATATTGATGTGAGTTATCAATATTTCTGAAGTTATAGCTGTAATTATGGTGGAAATATTCATAAATATCTTGTGTGATAAGTCGAAAATGATACTGATGTGAGTTATCAATATTTCTGAAGCTATAACTGTAATTATGAAGCTATAACTGTAATTATGAGTAAGGTAGTATATGAAATTCTTTAAATTTAGATTTGAAATTCTTTAAATTTAGATAAATACGAAATCTAGAGGTTAATATACACTTATCAATGCTGCTATAACTCAAAACAAAATTAATGGCCAGAAATGTGTGGTGCACTGAATTTTGTTACACCATGTGCCGGCATATAAACTGAACCGGAGTACTGCAGTCAGCCCATTCAACGGATGTGGTATTATTCCATGTCTCTATAGCGCCGACAGAGAAAGCGAACAGGAAACAGTGTCAGTAGGTCTGCAGAATAGCCTCACCCTATCAGATTATGTACCTTTCCTGTGTACGGCGAGCTTTATTTCAGCGGCCATAGGCCCATTAATGCGCCTAGGCTTGAAATGCCCGCCGTCCGATTAAAGCTGTAGATCATCGTGCGGCGGGCATTTCAAGCCTGGGCGCATTAATGGGCCTATGGCCTCTGAAATAAGGCTCGCCGCCTGTGTACTGCATGTGCAGGTGGCCTTGAAAGACCACCAATTCATCACACTTTTCGCATGAAAGACGACCAACTACGTCACATATTAGGCCCTTCATCAGAGGCCTGAAATTTTATTTTTTTTGTCAGAAGAAAAAAAACAACGGTTCAAATTTAATTGGTCTATCCGGGAAAATTTGATGATATTTATTTGTTTCTCCATTCTTAAATTTTATACTTATGAATTTTACTCTTTTATATACAAATTTTATTGTTATAAATTTTCATTTTTATAATATCTTTATTATATGTTGATAAAAATTAGCATTTGCATCAAAAGGGTGTAAAGACATATTGATAGAACTGTTAAGAAGGAAATATATTGAGTTTTTATACTTGATGTAGGAGGATAACTAGAAAGTGATGATAGATAATAACAAAAGCATGGATCGAATGTAACAAAATTGTTTGAAAAATCAAAGATTTTGAAAGACTTATAATAACAAAGTCAAGGTATAAGAACATTTTATTAATCAACCATTTCAAAAAGAGAAAAGTTCTAAAGCCTTTGCAATTAGTACATTTATACATATTAGATGAATGCAAAACTTGGGCTAAAGATGAACACAACATCTCCCTAGGATTTAACAACAATCACCATTTGGAAAGGTGGACCAAAACTATCAATTAGGTAGTTAGTATCAAGTCTAAATATCCCCAATACGAACCAACTCATAGATAATGTAAGACAATGAGTTGAAATTGTATCATATAATAACAAACAAGAGTTATATTCCAACAGAATAATGGTCATATGAACCTTATCTTTCTCCTCTTTAGGAAGAGGAAGGTTTGGTGGGTTCATGGTTATTACAAGAGTGCTTACTTTATATTTTTCTTCAAGTTCGCTTTCTTTGTCTTTCTCATCAAGTAGAACAATTTGAAATATTATAATAAGTGGATTGTGTATATGTATGATTTAAAACTATCATACCATGAAGTGATGAAGAAGAAGAAAGGGTAGTTGGAAGGATCCATTTTGGAAAAAACCAACTCTCAAACAACTTGCTGAAATTTCTATTCAAAATGTGGCAAACTGCAAAAATCTAGAGCAAGACTAGACAAGGTTGTAACTTCGATCCCCTACTTCAAACATGTAAGAGGGAAAGCATGCCTAGCAACCAAAGCTACTACTAATGTTGAGACCCACCAGTGAAAATAATTCTACGACTACTGCTACTTCCTTTCTTAATTACCCAAGATTTTTAGAACTAACATGTGTAAGGGTTGTGCATAATACTAAAAATTGCATACTATTGTGCTTACAATAAGCTACAAATGTTTATGGTAAATTCTACTATTTTTTATTATTTGATGTTGTTGTTAATACTATTATGAGTAGTAGAAAAATAGGATGTAGGTGAATGAAAAGAAAATGATAGCAGATGGTAATCTATGAGCTTCCTTCATTCTTTGAACATGACCAATCTATCATCGAGAAGTGACCATAGAACTAAGTCAATGCCATTTGAGGCAACCCAAAAGAAGGTGTTATTGCTTTCCTCAACATGCGGTCCCATGAAAATATTTTGGATTCTCTCCAACCATCTTGAAGACGTGTCCCCTTCTTTGTCATTTCCCATCCCAAAAACCAATGCAACATTGCATTTCCCCATCCCAAAAACCAATGCGACATTATATTTTTTTGAGATATGTTTAACTAAATAGAACTCTAGATTCTAAATTAAACTCTGTATTCTAATTTAAACTTTGGATAGTAGAAATACAAGAAGGAAAAAAAAATGGAACATTAGAAATAAAAAAATTTCTCGTCTAAGACTATTCATGCAAATACTACGAACTTCAAAATTTTCTAGTTTTATAACATATATAATGGAAATTTTCTAGTTTTAAAACATATCTAATGGCTCTCGCTTACACCCAGTTTTGAGGAAATCATTTGAGCACATTATTTTCTAATATATAGCACATGGCTCCAGAGTTAAATCTGGCCAAGATTACTTAAACATGAACAATGATATAAATTTTTATCTTATTAGCACTTTAACCTCAATCCAAACTAGCGAGCACAATCTCTCTTCCAATTATTGTCTCTTGGTCAGGTGTTTCTATATAAAACGAAAGTTAGCTCATGCAAAAAGAAGTAATTTAGAGTAGCACGTTGGAATCAAGAAGAAAATCTATCTTTTAACAATGAAGGCTTTAACTTTTGCAACCTTTGCTTCTTATCCTCCTTTAAAGACTGCAATTTTTTGTCTAGTATGGCCAAGGTATAATTTCTAATACCTTTTTCATGGATTTTTAATCACAATTCATGGGGTTCAGTGGTGTCGATATGGTCTTTGGGGTCCAGTGGTTAGAAAACTTGACAATATTTTCAATGAGTTTCTAGAATCTTTTCAAGATTTGTTTTTCAAATGGAAAAGGACATTGAACCCATAGGTATTTAAGGGAACCCATGAAAAGTGATATGCTCCTACACCATGAAAAATTTATTAAAAAATAGACGCTAAGGATTAATCATACACTCATTCTTACTTGTTCAAACATCCAGGACCTTTAGATCTTCAAAGAGTAACCATTTTTAGTACCTGAGTACTAATTACACATGACTTCAAACAAATCTTATTGTGGAATGTGATGCATTGTTTCATGGAATGGGTGAAATTTTAATGCAAAAAAGAAGCCACATTTCCTTTGAAAGTTTCCAAATTAAAGAAAAAAATACTGCAAATTCATTTATGAAAATGAAATATTAGCTATACTCATGCCATTAAGTAATGAAATCCATTATACCTTATGGGTAGACACTTCAAGGTAAAATATACCGTGAAAATATAAAACACTTCTTTAAACAATGGTGATCTTGGGAAGAGCAACAAAAGTGGGTCACTAAGAAGTGAGACTTTGATTTTGAAATTATCTACCAAAAAGGGTAAGAAAATATGGTGGCTAATGTGCTTTCATGAAAGAAGAGAAAATTGATTTCTTACCTTTTGTGATTTCCATTATATACATTGATTGGGTAGGATATGAAAAGATAGAATGACAAGATAAATACCAAACTACTTGACAACTCATTCAATGACTACAACTACCATAGTGCACTAGTCAAATTTGGGTGGAAGAATGACTTATTATGATATAAAAATCTCTTATGCTTATGTAATAAGTATCAACTCAAACACAAGTTTCTTTCATAACTAAGAATCAAGCACAATTTTTTTTTGCTATGGTACTAAAACTAATGATAAAAATATTGTGATTGAGTGCTTTGTTTTCCAAAAAAACAAAGGATATATCATCAAAACCTTGAGTCTTCTAAAGCACATAGCCATACCAATTTATTGTATTAGGAAGAGGTTTTTATGGGTTTCAGCACAAATCTGCCAAACTCTAAAGGAAATAATGTCATCATGATAATGGTGAATAGATTCACAAACTATACCAATATTTACTCCTTTTAACATCCTTTTAAAGCTAGTGATAACAACTTTCATGAAAACAATTTATAAACGAGTTGTTAGATTATTGTAAACTACAAGAAGTTTATTTTTCACTACTAATTTTTCAACTAATTTATTTTATTATTTAGATCTATAATTAGGTCATAACTTCTCTCACCACCATGATTTAAAAAGTAAACTATAATTGTAAGTAAATACATGAAATATTATCTTTATTACTTTACATTTAAAAAAAAATTATAATGAATCAAATAATTAATTTTGACAAACTAATAACCAAATAAATAGCCTATGTATATAAAAAGACAGTTTAGATAGTGTCGGGTTTTTAAAAAGATGTTAACAATGTTTATGTCTAAAGTTCCTTAGAGATCCAACCTAGAAATTCCTTTGCCTAGACTTTAAGGGCAGGACAAAGTTAAAAGCTAATGATGGTTTTATATGGACACCAAAACGTCAAGGCAAGTGATTGAGTCACCATTTCCAAAAATTTTTCAGGGAATTTCACGGTGATGCTTTTCAAGTATGAATGGAAGGCCAGTGAGTAGGAAAAATTAGAGTGGTCAATGCAGGCCATAAATGTGTCTGCACTTGGGCAGAGTAAGCGCTGATTCACCAAACCTTACCTCCACCAAGATGCAGGGGCAAGGACTCCGGGTTGGAGAACTTTGAGGCAGAGGAGTATGTTAGGGTTGTACAAGGAAATCATATTCTTTCGTGGCCGACAAATTTTCTACAATTTTATGAGGAAGAACCACCTATAAGCTTAATTATTTAAAATACAAATTAATAATTTAATCCACATCTTTTATAATTTGTATTATAAAAACAAAGTATTATTGTATATTACATACCATATATTGAATTGAAAATTGTCTAAAATTTGATTTAAAATGTTATCATTTCACCAAAATTTTACCAGAGGAGAAATATCTTAAATAGAACCATTACCATTTCATATATGGTAAATTCAAAATTGAAGACATTGTTAATTATAACATCTAATAAACACCAACATGTATGGTAGTGTAGTGAACTGGAAAACGTAACAACAACAATGAAAAACAATTATATTTTTTCTTTAGTAAAATTAAAAGATAAACCCTTAAATAGTAAAAGTAACAATCTCAATTTTTATCTGTAAGTCAACATTTTATTCATAAGCAGAAAAAGGTTTACATCGTTTACCAACATGCCTCATTTGCCACCATAGCTTTCCCTATGTTAAAAGAACAAATATAATTACATTTTGTCTCTTCGTAGCTTTAGGATATAGGATTATACATTGGTTTTTCCTTTTTTCTTTTCCTTTTCCATACATCTACCCAGTCTGAGGGTTTTCCATGATCCTGCGAAGATTTCACATTGATTTCCTTTCCTTGAGATTTCCTCAATGCCTCATGCTCCAACATATTTTTTTCCCTTTATCACCAGGGAAAATTTTAAGAACCCCCCTAAATTTATATGTATAATAAATGGGCGAATCGCCATGATACATAGGAAAAATGGAAGGCGATTTTATTAAAAATATAATAAGTATATATAATTTTTTGGTGAATCTCTCACAAGATTATATTATCTGGTAAAATCATGGCGAATCACCAGTACAAATGGCGAATCACTAGTATAAAATGGCGAATCATTGCCGAGTGGAGTTCGGGGTGTTGGTTCTAATGAAGATATGGTAGTTGAACCAGGTGTTGAAGGAAGTGAACCATCGAGACCAAGCATGGCACATGGTGACTCGTGAGGGAAGTAGCTGTCATACAGTTTGGAAAATGCATTCTAGTTCTACTAAGCATAGTGTTGTTGCTCATTCTACTACTAGCACTGATATTGAGGTTGGAGAGGAGTTTGAGGAAGCATGGAAGGTAACAGTGGTGGAATAGAATTACAAAGAGAACACCATGATGGGCTCCATTTTGCCCTTTGGTATTTGGGCCTGCAAGATCTTCTCTCCATTGAACCAACAATTAACCGTTCAACCAACAATCAACTTGACTGAGTTGATTAGGTACAATTCAAGTTAGACTAATCTTCAAAACTATGCTTTGCACTATCCCATATTTATCACACTAATGCTACACAACATTGAGCATTTGCACCCAACTCTCATGCATGCACACAAAATCTTCATTAACATCTATAACCCTAACCAAGTGAGAATTGATCAGCAATTTGCACCAAATTTTGTTATAGTGTTGAAATTTCATAAGAAATTTAGATCCATGGTAACTTAAATAAATTTTGAGATAACCTCCACAAATTCGACCACACTAGAGCAAACTTGTGATAAATTTTAAACCTACAAAAATTAGGATTCGTGTTCCTAGGAACAATCATAAGAAGTATTTGACATATAGGTCGAGTTCCGAGCCTTGACACATTGATAATGCAATGGCTTAGGTCAAAACTCACACATTGAAAAGTCATCAATGAAGAGAAGACAATATCATTATGAATTACACATACTCCAAACTTCCTACCAAATTCTACTTAGTTGTATGCAACTTAGCTATACATAATCTTATAGTAAATACAAATTCCACAAAGCCTTCTTCACATAGCTAATGAATGGCCATTGGAAGAGCACCCCTTATATAATAGTAATATTAGAAATCAATAGATTATTTCATATTGAACTTCATAGCCATAGCACTCTTATGTATTGTATGATGTATTCAACTTGCATTATCAAATATAGATACAATCATAGTTTTGATTGATACATGTAAATCATACTTGTGCACAACATTGAATACAATGTCAGTCAAGGCATAAAGTCGGTTAGACGTGTAATGATCTATAAAATAGTGAACAAACTTAGTAATGTTATAACTTATGGAACTTAACTTTATTATACACCAATGACCACATTTTATGACCAGTGAGCATGTATAGATGTGTGTTGAAATAAAAATCCCATCTCCAAGTCATGTGCTCACTACTCACTACACCTTCTAGTTCTAAAAGGAGGGAAAGCACGATTAACGTTCTAGTCAACAGTGAAGTTTGAACACATAAATTAATAAACTAATTACGCCGTAAGGCATCATTATTTGAAAAAAACTCTCTTGTGTGCATCATACCATAATCTGAAACCTTTAGATTATATGTTAGACAATTAAAACATCTTCAACCCTTAGATGAAAAGCAAAGATAGATATTTAGTTATGGGTATGTTCATGTTACAAAAGCTTCTAAGAAACAAGGAATTTCAATGGCTATGAAACTTGTGTGAGGCTCCTACATCACAAGAGAAAATGTCGAGGCGAGGGCATTGGGCACCCCTTCACTGGTACATTCTCGAAGAGGCACAACTGTTACAATGTTTGCGCCTCATTGCTACTAGAAAATGGCGAAGCATAATTTATACCAGCTTTTTTTTCATATGTGTAATGCCTCTTTTCTCACATTCACTGGTAGAATCCCCACCTAAATTGACAGAAACTACAAAACTGTGCTGCAATTGAGTAGAATCATTTGCATTTTCAGTAGGCACGTTCAGATCCAATGTCTCGGTTCTACTTGGAGGTGAAAATTGTTGTTGCTCAGTTGTTGAATGGCTTGTATAATTGTGCATATTAGTAGCAGGGGGAGTGGAACGAGTCCTCTTGTGACCACCCAAAGCTTCGCCAGATTGCCCAAAGCTTGGCTAGATGGAAAACTTCTGTGACACACAGGGCATTCATGCACCCTAACTTTCTTATTCTCAGTGCACAAAATCTACTTATAAGTCACAAAAAGTGGCCCATTGATTGACCAATGAACTAATTCTTCTTTGAAACCCCCATCAGTTTGTAGTGTGGGAAAGATGGACTTGGACTTGTAGTGGCACCTTGCCCTGTGACTGCCAAGAGCTTGAAATGAAGAAAACTTCTTGTTGCAAGACTTGCATGTGTAGAACCTCATCATCATCATCATCTCTGGTTTGAAATCAACATCCCATTCTTCATTGCAATTACACGCGAATAAATAGAGACAACACAAGAACAGCGACGCAGACACATTGCTTTTCATTTTCTGCGATTTTTTCTTGTTGCTACTATTTCCGTTACAATAATTTGTCAAGTCTTGTACAAATCCCTAAACAATGGCTAACCCAAGTTCGAATCCCTGCTTTCCCTGAACTCATGAAGGTAATGGCAAGCAAAATTCTCTTTAAATTCACAACAGTCCACATAAAATTTATCGGTAATCACTCTAAGGGTTTCTGGAATTCAAAAGTTGGTAAGGCCTTCAGAAATGAGTGTAATCATCCCAATGTAGGAGAGAATCCTGTTTTATCACCTGAAATTCCTTTCAGTTCAGTTTCTTCCCAAAATAGATGTGATCAGTCCATGAACCCTAATGATAAAAATAAGGATATTATTGACTTCAAATAGTGCAATTCTGAATCATTTAATTGGCTAGGGGACTGTAATTTGAAAACGCCTGAAAAGCCTTTGTGTTTCACTAATATGACCATGGTCCAGACAGAAGATATATGCCTTGCACACATTTTTCATTACACAGGTTTTCCAGGGCTTCTTCCAGATCATTTTCCCTTCAACAACAATAATAGCATTGACTGCATGATTACAGAATTGGGTATCTTGATTGAAACTATATTTCTTCTTAATTGAAATTTCAGGTATTGTTCATATTTCCAATTCCAAATTCTTAGGTTATGATTTATTCTGAATTGAAATTCCAGGTACCGTGGGGCTCAAAATTGTGCACCAAGACATTGCAATGACTCCATGGGGCAGTTCCAGACTATTCTGTCTCTATATTCCAAGCCATCATCGATCAATTTCATAAATTCTTGACCCATTTGTCAACCTATATGCATTTATGGAAAATTTATATATCTGATTGATAATTGTTGAACATAGTGCCAACAAATAAATAAACTTATGATATGTTACCAAAATGTAACAACTTGTCATGCAATTGATATCCCATTTCCTAAAAGAACCATAGGAGTGCTTATCAACACGTTTGCCAAAGACATGAATGCCCCATCTTAAATAATTTTAAAGATTAATATATTTGCTTAGAAATACTCTGACACAACTTTCTCACTTAGCCGCACTGTTTGAGCATTATTCCACAAAGAAATGAATATCTCTGTTGTCAATGTCATATATTTAGCTTCATACTCTGGTCAATTTTAATCTTAAAATTTGTTGATAGGAAAAATTAGCTCCATTTATCTTGAACAAGGGATGATTGGGGATATCGTATTGTTGCCCAATATCCTTCAAAAAAAATTGTACCATGTGTTACCAACATAATATACAAAACATCTATGTGAAATGACCATGGAAAGAGGAGCACTGTGATGTAATATGTTCAGCCAAATTTCCACCTACGTCCTTGGAATCAATAGATGCCAAAAAATCATTTTCAAGTTGTAATCAAACAAGTTCAAACCACATATTGGGACCTTTCAACACACATTCCAATTGCAGAAACAACATTTGCATCAAAATTTCTACTTGGATTTATAATATAGTAGTCTATGACTATTCCTCCCATTTTGCAGTTTGAATGAATAGAAATGAGTCACAAAGGTTTAGTCGTTTGACCCGATCTCCAAGGTATATTATGAATATGGGGTTAAAACAACCTATTTTTCTCAAAGTATTCAATTTCTAAAGAAAATTCCATCATCATGTTCAACTCATCATTTGAGAAAATAGAATTCAGTTGAACTCTCTCATGAACTTATATGCTTCACAAAATTTCAATACTAGAACAAGAACAATTGTACCATGTGTTACCAACATAATATAAAAGAAATCTATCTGGACTGACCATGAAAAGAGGAACACTGTGATGTAATATGTTCAACCAAATTTCCACCTACGTCCTTGGAATTAATAGATTCCAAAAACTCATTTTCAATTTGTTATCAAACAGGTTCAAACCACAGATGGGGACCTTTGAACACATATTCCAATTGCAGAAACAACATTTGCATCAAAATTTTTACTTGGATTTATAATATAGTAGTCTGTGTGTATTCTTCCCATTTTTCAATTTGAATGAATACAAATGAGTCACAAAGGTTTGTTAACATAAGAGGCTTCCCATCATCACTTACGCTTTGAGATAAGAAATGAATTTTTTGATCATACTCAGGCCTGTGTGATTGTGTAACTTGTGCTACTTCACCCTTTTAAAGTCGTTTTGGCATAAACAAACACCTTTTTAATAAGGGTGATAAAATTTGGGAGTGTTAGTTGTTTGACCCAATCTCCAAGGTCTATTATGAAGATGCGGTTAAAACAACCTAGTTTTCTCAAAGTATTCAATTTCTAAACCAAATTCCATCATCAAGTTCAACTCATCATTTGAGAAAACAAAATCCAGTTGAACTCTCTCATGAACTTATATGTTTCACAACATTTCAATACTAGAACAAGAAAAATTGTACCATGTGTTACCAACATAATATACAAAACATCTATATGAACTGACCATGAAAACAGGAACACTGTGATGTAATATGTTCAACCAAATTTCCACCTACGTCCTTGGAATCAATAGATTCCAAAAACTCATTTTCAAGTTGTTATCAAACAGGTTCAAACCACAGATGGGCACCTTTGAACACATATTCCAATTCCAGAAACAACATTTGCATCAAAATTTCTACTTGGATTTATAATATAGTAGTCTGTGAGTATTCCTCTCATTTTTTAGTTTTAATGAATACAAATGAGTCACAAAGGTTTGTTAACATAAGAGGCTTCCCATCATCACTTACGATTTGAGATAAGAAATGAATTTTTTCATCATACTTAGGCCTGTGTGATTGTGTAACTTGTCCTACTTCACCCTTTTGAAGTCATGTTGACATAAACAAACACCTTTTTAATAAGGGTGATAAACTTTGGGTGTGTTAGTCGTTTGACCCAATATCCAAGGTCTATTATGAAGATGGGGTTAAAACAACCTAATTTTCTCAAAGTATTCAATCTCTAAAGAAAATTCCATCATCATGTTCAACTCATCATTTGAGAAAATAGAATCCAGTTGAACTCTCTCATGAACTTATATGCTTCACAACATTTCAATAATAGAACAAGAGATCTGTGAGTAGCCATGGCCACACAAGCTATACCAAATCTTGAATAAACCATTTCGTTAGATAAAACAAAGATAACTCCAAGGAAAACTCTGGTTACTTCATGCATGATGTAGGAAATTACATTTATAATGAGTATATGTACAGTTGAGATACTATGTCAACAATCTGCGAAGCATTTTTAATCCTTAAAATTTTGGTCTCGAGTCCACTAACGGAAAAAATTCTTCCTAGCTCATGAGAATGCAATAATATTATCCCCACTCTTGATCTTGGTCTTTGGTGAAATATATGGACCCTTCGTGTCTTTTTTTGGTCCATTTATCCACAACCCTAATCATCCTCTGTTCCATTCTACAAATATCTCCATCAGCTCCTGATCGAGCATGCCTGGGCAGATGATAAGCTTCAAAAATAAATTGTAGGTCTCTATATTCCAAGCCATCATCAACCAATTTCATAAATTCTCCACCCAGTTGTCAACCTATATGAATTTATGGAAAATGTATATATTTGGTTGATAATTGTTGAATATAATGCCAACAAATAAATAAACTTATGACATGTTACCAGAATGTAACAACTTGTCATGCAATTGATATCCCATTTCCTAAAAGCATCGTAGGAGTGCTTATCAACACATTTGCAAAAGACTTGAATGCCCCATCTTAAATAATTTTTGAGATTAATATATTTTCTTAGAAATAATCTGACGCAAATTTCTCCCTTAGGCGCACCGTGTGAGCGTTCTTCCACAAAGAAATGGATATCTCTATTGTGAACGTCATATCTGTAGCTTCATACTCTGGTCAATGTTAATCTTAAAATTTGTTGATAGGAAAACTTAGCTCCATTTATCTTGAACAAGGTAATATTAGGGAGATCATATTATTGCCTAATATCTTTCAAAAACAATTGTACCATGTGTTACCAACATAATATACAAAACATCTATATGAACTAACCATGAAAATAGGAACACTGTGATGTAATATGTTCAACCAAATTGCGACCTACGTCCTTGGAATCAAGAGATGCCAAAAACTCATTTTAAACTTGTTTTCAAATAGGGTCAAACCACAGATGGGGACCTTTGAACACGTATTCCAATTGCAGAAACAACATTTTCATCAAAAATTCTACTTGGATTTATAATGTAGTAGTTTGTGAGTATTCCTCCCATTTTGCAGTTTGAATGAATACAAATGAGTCACAAAGGAGTGTTAACAGAAGAGGCTTCCCATCATCACTTAATTCATCAACACATAACTGATATCCTTTTGATAATGTACACTAATTCTACCTATGTCATCTTCAGCTGCACTTTGTGCACAACCAACAGCATCCCACCAATCAATTCCAACTGAGAGGCCCCACCAAAATCTGGTAATGGATAAGAATAATCAAACCATAGGCTAGTAAAATAAACCACAATATAAATACATAGATGCAACAAGATGACAAAAATAATTAACTTCATACCTGTCTCCTATAGCTCGTTCCCAGGAAACTGCATTACCTTCCCCTTGACTACTTTGACTAGCAGGAGGTAGAATATGTAGAATCTTCAGTACAGTGCAATACTTGATGTCATCATGCCAAACAGAGGCCAAGCAATAGCTAGTAGAAGAGAAATTTGGTAGGGAAACAGAAACCCCAACTGTGGCACAGTAGTAATCTATGAGATTAAAGCTACTGCCAGAGAATAAATGAACATTGCCATGCCGAAAAGAAAAAGCAACCTCCCCTCCATGACTTGAGAAGATAATTTTTGCTAGCATCCTTACGTCACTATGCTGGTTAGCTAGGTCAAAGTTGAATTTGTCACTATTTCCACCATTTGAATCTACTGATGTCTGGGATGCTGAAAAATTTCCAGGTGTAGCAAGGATTCAAGAACCTTTGAATTATTTTATTGGATATATGCTCCTATTTACTTTGGTGGTCTAGATTGTTGTCATTGATTCTTGTCTACCAAAATTTGTATTAGAATTTTCAAAAAGGGGATGCAGTGCAACCTGTTGACGTGAACTTTCCCACCGCTGCACCCTCCAACCAGTTAGATATGGCCCTCATCAAGATTGTGTGGAGACATATATTGGCCTGATGGAATGTAATTTGGAGGTCCTTAGTATACTAAAAAGAACAGTTAATTCAGCCATATTTGTGATCAGTCTATTTTCCTACAAATCCAAGTCTAGTGGATTGAAATATAAAAAGACTTAATAAAAGCATCAATGTTAAATTCTATTGCAAATAGGATATTACTAGTGACAAAATGCAGCTAAACATGTCTTAGTCAGGGACTAGCCATTCAGATGCATTTTTCTTATACTTTCATGCTTATATTGTCATAAGTATTATTTCCATTCTAAACTTACATCATATAGCATGAAAGACAAGGTTGCTTCAAAACATAGAGCTAAATTTTACTTATAGGAGACCTAATGATAATGAGCATAAGAAAGCTTTTATGAATCGTAACAAGAAGAGCAAGGAGAAAACTTTTTGATGCCCTTGCTACTATGCCTCCAATGCAAAGTAACAAGAAAAATACTTCAGAAGTTTGAAATTTTGTGTCCATTAAAAATATCACTCGCTCTTTAGCACTCATTGGAGGACAAGCTATACGAGGTTAACAGGTTTGGATATTTATACATCTTACAGAGACACAAATGTAATATATATATACATGACTTGGTCCAAAGTCTTCTGCACAATATGCTCCTGATTCAGGTGAGACTGTTGAATAAAAACTCTTGGGACCTCACCTGCACTCATGTCTAATCTAACATACAAGTTTAGCTTTGCTTTAAACTAGTCCTAGTTACTGTCACCTTTGAGGTCAGTGCATTCATCATCAATACCCATAATTTTTACATCCAATTTAGACTCCCCAAAAAAATAAAATTTAAGCATAGACTCCCAAAAGGAAGAAAAAATTGTAAGCATATACAGATTGTATATCTCCCAATCAACTCTTGCGAGAAGAACAAGAAGAAAATACTTTAAAGCGTAGGTTGAATAGCACTAACATGAAATCTCTCTTCATATAGGTTGTCTATGATTTTGTTTTTCTAACACCTTCCTTAGAGCTTGAAAGGGAGAGAGAGGCAATCTATTAGGGCTCTCTCAATTATAAGTCAGTTATTGCTACTGCTAGTGCTAGTTCAAATTCCAGATTATGGACCTCCCAAGCCACGATAAGAACATGAGTATAAGTCTAAACCATGTTCTTATAATCAAAACTAGTATTTATGCACAAACTCATTCTTTTGCTGGATTGGGTTGTTTGAATCAAATTAGTTGCTCTCATGGATGCACTCAAATGCACCATAAAATACACGTTAAAAGCTGATGGATCTCCCACTGGTAGGGCCGTAAAATACTCTTCTGAGAGTAATGAAATTATAAAAATGTCAAGATGAGAATGAAGAGAATTGTATATATACATACAAGCTCCAGTTTATCTGGCCGTGAGGGCTTTTCGAGGGGCTTGGTTGTTCCGATGGGGATTTTTCCATTGCACCATTGTTTATATGCGTAGTGGGAGAGACGGGCCTTTTAAATAGGATTCGTAGTGGAGAGAACCAAGGCTCCCCACTCGGCAAGGGAATAACATATATTCTTAATGTCATTCTCATAATTCTTCTTGTGTCGTGCAGTGGAAAGTGGGAGTTCAGGTAAGAATGAAAAATAGAAACACTTGAAATTAATGATGACCATCCAAATCATATTTTCTAACTTAATGATTCACAATATATTTCATTACTTCTAGATAAAATAAAAATGTCAAACTACTTGACAAACAAGACTCCAAAATACCAGTTCCTTTGTAGAACACCCTACACATTGACATCCATCAGAAGCACAACCCACACTTTGGAAATCAAAGGAAGGGAAGAACACCCCACACTTTTGCTGCCAGCCAAAAGAGCATGCCACCCTATCATAATTAGCTAAAGGATACTCAAACCTACTTTTTTTGCAATCGACCTACCTTAAGCTTTCCCTACGGTTTCGCAGTTAGCTGAGGGACATCCTGCACTCTGGCAGTAAAATGTATGACACTACCCTGTTGGTCTTCAAAGGAAAGAAATGACCCATTATACTATGTATGATCTCTCAGAAAACTATTCTTCAAAGAAATCATAAATTTTAAATCACCTCCTGGTATTTAACAAAACCATGGCAACCACTTCCACATTAATTATTTCAGGGAGAAAATTTTCCCATACAAATACCAAAAAGGCACCTGCAATCATTCCCATCCAAAAAACACATAGAAGAACCATAAAAAAATTATATATACTAAAGCCACTCTAACTAGATAAAAATTGCATTATTGCAGCATACTGATATATCACTAAGAAAACTCTACCAAACAGTATTAACCTACATTGAATAGAACTTGTTGATTTCAATTTTCAACAAATAAATCTTCTAGTAAATTATCTTTAAAATAACATTTTCTTTGAAAACAAGAGAACATCAACACAAGAGCCTTCAGGAAGGAAGAAGAGCTTCCCCCAAGGATAAGTATAAAAGAAATCATTGTCTTATCACTTTCACAGCCCACCTGAAACTCTAACAGAAATCAAGATACACAATAAACTACAACAAAGAAATGAGTGAAAATGATACATTCCACATTGCCAAAGAATTCCTTGATATCAAGAAGAAAAAGGTAATAGTGTTGATTGATTCAGGTAGTGTTAGCACCTAATTTGGACCTTAGGTTGAAGGAAGGAAAATCAGGGTAACCTCAAACCATGCTCAGCCTTGTAGCTAGCCCTACAAGGTTAGGAGAGGGCTCTCTCCATGAAAAATATTCAATGAAGTGTAACTGCAAACTGATTTTAAGCTAGGGATAATAACTTGGAATGTTTTTTTTTTAATTTTTAGGGTTATATGGAACAGGTGGGGATGGGCAGTTTGAAACCAGGGAAGTAAATTAGAGATACAGGGTATTTCATGGGGCAAGGTAAGCAGGATTTTTAACAACTTAGTTTAAATAATGATGGAATGTTTAAGACTGGTGAGAAGCCGAAAAGGGCATAGGAGATGGATCCTTTTCAAACAACAAAAAACATAAAGTATTGAATGATTTGCCAAGGCAGAGCATTATACAATGGATTCTACCTATCTATATTGAAAGAATTCAACCAGAGATGTGAATGAATGAATGGAAAACATAAAAATTAATAGATGACCACAAAGGAAGGAACAGTCCTAAAATCCATACCACAGGGATCCCACAAATCAGTGCTACATTTATTTATTAATTCCCTGCCAAACTACTACAAATGGAGCATAAAGTTTCCTCAATGATTTCCAAATTATTCCACACTTTATTCCCCCCTTTACAAATGACTTAGAAATTACATTAAGTAGATAGAATTTTGAGGGGAGTAGATCCACAGAAAGAGGGGTTGTTTCAACAGCCCAGAAACCAAAATCTGAATATAGGAAAATACCAACAATATGCCCCTGAAAAGAAGGAGAAACCATACATTTTGACCATCAAGAGGATTTGCAGTTGCTCAAACAGAGGAGAAGAAAGACAAATTTGGAACCATTTCTCATTTTTATCGCTGTTGTCATGCTATAATGATCTCTATGTTTGTATTTAGCTCTCAGCCTTGAATTTTTCTTTTTCTTTGATGTAAATCCCTTTTTATGCCGAGAAATGCCCTTTGGAACCAATAAAAATGAAATTTTCCATTTAATGAAGAAAAGTCCCTTTTTGAGTGAAAAATAGCAAAGGAAAGGATGTTGGGCCCAATATGTGATCGCAAATCGCAATTGGAAGGGGGAGGGATGTATTGGAATGACGTGATTGGAAACTTGCTATGTGGTAGTGTATAGGGGGGAAGGGGAAATCGCAATCACAAATCGGAAATTGTGGTGCAAGAGGGGTGGGCACATCGTATTGATAACTTGCGATGCGATGGAGTAATACAATAGAGGGGCGACGATAAGCAAGGGAAAGCGATGTCCGATGGTGTAAATGAAAAATCCCTTTAAAACAAATAAAAATGAGTTTTCCGCTTTTACAAAGGGAAAAACCATTTTTCATTGAAAAGGCAGAAGGGATTTAAGGTGGTGTTGTGGCCAACAACAACCCCCCTTCTTATTTAGTATTAGTAATAATACTAAATAAAGAGGGAACCCTTAGTCAAAAAATCTAAAAATAAATTAGTACTTGTATTCTTTGTTCAGTAAAACTTAATATCATAAACTTAGGAAACTACCTCTTGAAAAATCTAAAAAGCTTAATTTTTATGATAAGATAGAATAAAATCATTCCTTAAAGGAATATTGCATCGCAAAAAAGTAATGGATATCTCTTTACAAGCAGAATTCTAAAATTCTGATATTGCGATGCGAAACTATACATGAAAAATATTCATTGCATTGCATGTCTCAAATATCACTTACGCTAAAAAACCTCAAAATCACCGATATGCGATGGCACATATCGCAAATCGCATGTCACAAAAATATGTTAACAGAGGATTGTCACATGTTCCGCTTCAACGATATTATGATATTGCGATATTGCAATGTGCGATATTATGATAGTGCGTTATTGCGATATTGCGGTATTGCAATAATGCGATGTGTGATACTGCGATCTGCGATATTGCGAAGCAAATCGCAGATTGCCTTATCGCAGATCCTTAAGGCTCGTTGTACGAAGAATTTTTCTCCATAAATTGAGATCCCGTTATGCGCTTTAATTTTAATCAATGAATTGGTTGTCAATCATTAATGAAATTTGGTTTTTTTGTGATCGAAAAGACGTTTCACGTAAGATGGTATATTTTATACGTCTTCAGAATTTAAAACTTTCCCGTCACCTTTTTCTTATCGTTATTCTCACTTAATTCGTAAACTGCAGGAGCGAAGAACAGAGAACTATACAAAGCAATATTCATAGTATAATGGGAAAGAAATACAAGGCTCCGAGTTCTAAAGAGAAATAAATGACTCCCTTGTATACAGACACCGCCTATAACAAAGACGTTGGTATTACTACTTGGGAGGGCATGTATAATCTACTAGAGGAAGAGAACCCCAGAGTAATGGAGGTTACAACTATTTCAGGCTCGCATGGGTCTTCTGATGAATCCATCATAGAGTTAGCTTGTTCATTCTTGCACCGAATAGCAGCGAGACCTAGAATTCTTCCATACACAGACATGGTTAAATGGGTACTCGACAGCACTGATATTACAAACAGACAGTTTAAGACTCAGGGTCAAGAGCTCATTGGCTCATTTACTCCACAATATTTGAGACTCATTTATCATTTGCCAGAGCCACATGAAACTTATAAAAAACAGTTCATGGATAATTTTGCCAAAGAAAATGAAAACTTGGCATAATTCACCAAGGACTGGTCAAGGAGAGACGAACCACTGAAGAAAGATAAACACGGTATGTATAGTACTGGTTCTCTCACTTCTTCATATTGCTTTGCTGCTGTGATGCTCTGTCGGCTTTTTGGAAAGCAAGGCATTAATAAGTTTTTGTCTGAATGGCTACCATTATTGAATGATGTTGTTAATGCTACTATTGTGGACTGGGCTAAGATATTATCTGACAACTTAGCCACGGCTATTTTGAATTATCCGTCTAAAAGAATTGTTTCTCAGAGGATTTATCTTGCTTTTTACTTATCTTCTTACGTGATGGATTCAATCTGTTATGTTTCTAAGTTTCCTTTAATGGGTTGGAAATGGAAAACTCAAGATCCCCTACCCATTCATGTTTATCACAAAGAATTGTGGGATTCAAAGTTCATTCCCTATTTTTACAATATTTGCCATGGAATCATGTTGCTCCTGTATAGAATGTTATATGATAAAGATGCTCCAAGGTTTTCTCCTGAAGCAGAGGTAGACATACTACCTGTTGCGAGATGTTTTGGAGAAGAATTGTTTACATATGTTAGGGTTTTTGGAAGTTTTTCTTCCCCCCATGTTTTACCTTTGTATGTCCCTGACAAAACTCATGGCGCGAGAAATTGCTTATCAAGCCTACGGAGAAGGAGGCTTGACTAAATATTTTAAGGAGAAGAATAAGACTATCTGGCCACAATTTCCTATGGCTTGTGGGGCCTTTTCATTATTTGATATTGTTCATGCATTCAAAGAAGTAAACAATATTACATGTTTACATTTGTTCAAACTTCGAAGAAGACCGTTTGACCCCTACGATATTGTTAAAAATTTCACTACTGCAGTCAAAATAAGAGTATTTTCTAAACAAGAAGATCTTTTTGATGACATGTTCCAAGAAAAAGGCGCACTTAAAGAAATTCTACATTCGGCTCAAATACGGTTTCCTCCAACAGAGTTTAAAGAATTCAAAATATACCGAGAAGGGAGGTTAATTATTATCCCTTTGGATAAATTACGCTTGGAACTCGTAAGGGAACCAACTCCTAGTATCAGTCTCAGTAGAAGTTCAGGTACAAACAGGTCTAAGTCAAAGTCAGGAAGAGAAACCTCTGAGCACTCTAAAAGTGAAGGGTCAGTAAGGGATACTGCCCAGTCAAAGGAATTTTCATAGCAACAGGTTTCAACCTCTCCTCAGTTAAATCTTCCCCCTCTCGTTGTACAACAACCATCAGTCAGAATTGAATTAGATAAGGAATTGGAAACATTCAATTATTTGACTAATATTGAAGGACAAAACACACAGACACCTGTGAGTAATGTACAGACAACAAACAATATAGTCACAGGAATAACTACCAATGTCTCAGAAACAGAACATATTCCCATTACCCCATCCTCTGAACTCATGCTCAAAATAGAGGAAATTCCTCCTCTTGATGTATTCTATGGTCCACAACACAAGGCAGTGGTAAGAAAACAAAGGAAGAAAAGGAAATTAGAAAATGTTCTCTCTCATGATGAAGAACAATTAGATGTCCTATGGCAAGATCCTAATATTGATCCAACTGAAAATCTCACTAAATTGTCTCAGATCATAGGACCTTATGCATATGCAGCCATTGATAAAGCATCTGAGGTAAAACAATTACTGAATGAGAAAGAAAATAAAGTACAGGTCTTGCAACAACAGCTGCAGCAAGCCAACGCTAACAATGAAGCATAGAAACAACTTGAAAAATTACAGCTAGATTTTCAACAAATGCAGATTGGATATCGGAACAGTTTGGCCGAAAAAGAGAAACAACTACAGGTTATTTAAAAGACGCACAAAGATTATCCCAAGCTCACAGAATTTATCAAAAAGTTTATTTCTATAAATGATCAACTACTGCAACAACAGGAAATATTATGCAAAAGAATATCATAATGGAACTCTTATTAGGAAGAAAGTGATAAAATCACTAATCATGTCATAGACTTACGACATGATTATGATTTAACTGATAAAAGAGTTACTGAATATTTGGCTTGGCAAGAGACAGAGGAGGGGAAAAGATCAGGTGCACCTATAATCAATGAAAATCACAAAGAAATACTTTTTAATAAATGGGATGCACAAATCAGGCAAGCAGAGCAAGCGGCAGAAGAAGCAGCCACAGTAGCCAGCAACATTATTGATTGCATAAATGAAAATTTTCATGAGGCAAGTATGATCTCTGAAACTACTCCTGGATACCTACCAAAAGCACAGCAACTACAAACAGTTTGGAGACATAAGGCTCAAGAAAAAGTAGAATGGATTAAAAGATTAAAAAAGTTAAATTGGGATTCTTACTAGGCATGTTTGGTAAAACCACACAGCGAGTGCATGACTCTCAAGTGTATCATCAATTCTGCCGAGAATATGGCACCAGCTCTTGCCGATTCCATTTTCACAGGACAGTTGAAGTCCGAAGTCGTCCAGCCTATTCTTCTCAAATCAATGTTGAACGCTTGCAATTCCAAAGAACAGATTCACAAGTAGTTAGTTGTTAAATTTTAATTTTAGATTTAGTATTAGTTCTTTATTTTTTGCCGAAAAAGAGGATGGTCATTTAAACCGTATCCTTCATTTTTGTAATAAATTATTTTTAGATTTAGTTAGTAGTATTTAAACCATTCTCATGCATTTAGAGAAGGGTCCTGAAATTTGTCAAAAACTTGTCCTCAGAACATGCACTTTTGCACCCTCAGAGGAGGTTTTGATGAACGAATGGAACGTGATTTATTGATATCTGTGTTTAATATCTACTACTGATGTTGCATTTTTGTACTCTTAGTGGATGTTGGATTAAGAAGAGATAAGTCATTATTTCTTGAAGCTCATGAGTAGAACTAGTTATGACTGGTACTTTTATCTCTTAATTATTTCTGCCTTTGTGTTAAAGTGATATTTATGTTCAGTTATTTATGTATTAATGCTTGAATGCTTGAGTTATCATTTGGCACTTTTGTATAGTGATAGCTATTTATTTATGCTTAATATATGAGTATCTTATTATGTGATATGTTTTTCACAACTATTTCATCTAAATTTTTATACGAAGTGGTTCATCTTTATTGAATTATTTTCTTGTAACAGTTGAATGATCTTTATTACCAATTGTTATTTGAAATCATTTTAGATCACATAAAGAAAATATTACATCCCAGGTTAGTTTAGAATTAGATATTTCTGTTTAATTAGAATACAATTGCATGTTAATAGATTAGAATTAGAATAAAATCATTTCACTTAGGAATTTTTAGAAAGGAAATATCAATTCTCAACACACACACACATATTTGGAAACTGGGCCCATTATCGCCAGTCGGACCCACTACACCAAACAGAAAAGGAGCTGCTAACCAAGGTCCGGACCGGGTGGGTATCCCCCTTGTTGTAGACCCGATTTTTGGGGCTTCAACATATTTGGCGCTAGAAGGAGGGCACCGAACTATGAATGGAAAGTAAGTCAAAATCTAAATACGATTCTGAGAGTAAATCACCCTCACCATCTCCCCCAACTTCTCCATTGCACATAGAATTTTTAAATCTAGAGCCAGAAGTCGAAAGAACAACAACCACTGCCACAAACCCTGACTTTTCAGAAGAATCTTCTATTGAACCTCCTGAAGTTGAATCTTTGATTCATAAACTTCAACGATTTTCAATATCACCTCAAATATCTGATAAATCTCAAGGCAGTGTGACTTCGCAATATAATCTTGCTCATCCTCTTACCAGATTACAGAGTGAAAAGCATGGAATTCAACCAACTAAGTTACCTCTACCCACAATGGAGAGAGCAAGGAAATCAGCTAAAGGGTCTGATAGTGAGACTCTTTCATCATCATCATCCATCTCAACCTCTTCACTGCGAAGTCAACCATCCACCCCTCCACTTCAGACTATTATCCATCAGTCTACTGGAACTTCCACATCTCCTTCTCAAACATCTGGAGTCATAATATCTTCATATTCTCAACCACAGGGATCATCTTCTACACTTTCCTCTGTTGGTAGTTCAGCGATGGCCTCTCCATGGAATAACCCAGGGGAAATTTTAATGCCTACACCCTTGAGTCAAATACTGGCCCATCTTGAAAAATGGCTGCCTAAGTTTAATCCTGAAGGAGGCATGCTAGCGGAATAACATATTAATAATTTTATGTTGTCCATAAATCTCAATGGAGTTACTAATGAAGATGTTGTCGTCCAAATTTTTCCCTATACTTTACAAGGAGCAGCCGGATCATGGTATTTCTCGTTACCATCTAGATCTATTACTAGTTGGGATATCTTTCAAGATCAATTTTTGACTAAGTTTGGTGATGACAGGTCTATAGCGACATTGATAAATGACTTGTCTAATCTTAGAGTTGAGTCAAAAGAGCCTATCAAGGATTTTAATTCACGTTTCAATAAATTGTTAAATAAAATTCCTACTACCTCCAAGCCTAGTGAAGAAGTGCGAAGTGAATGGTACATCTTTGATTTACCATCAAATATAGCAATCTTCATTGATAGGGCTAACAAAACAACTTTAGCAAACAATATGAAGGAAGCAATAGTAGTAGAGAAACATATTATTACTCTAGAAAAGAAAAATGTGATAGAAGAACGAAAATCCAAAAAGGTTACTTTTACGGAAGACCCCAAGAAAAAACAATCGAAAGATCCATTCGATTTAGAAGGATTGCAGAAATTTTTGAAAACCATGTCCAACGAAATGGTTGACATTAAGAAACAAGTGGCAAAAAATTCCTCTAAAAAGTTTTTCAAGCCTTTTTAGAATAAACTCTTCAACTAATTCAAAGCCGCCAAATGCTATTACTAATGCTGAATCAGAAGAAGAAGAAGAGGAGATTGCTACTGAAGAAACTACTGATGAAGAAGAAGTTTTAGAAGTACAACGTATGTGGGATTTCATCCTCCCAGATGAGGAAGATCAAGAAGCATCCTCAGTTAGCACTCGAAGTAGAAATCAACTTGATCCTCCTCAACCTACTCATAAGCCAAAGAGTGCAAGCTCAACGACTAAAGATAAAGTTGCAGCCAAGAAAACGACATCCAAAGAAACTCAAACTAGCCTAGTCCAAATAGATTCATTAACTCCATCAAAAATGCTGATTTTTTCGGATGAAATGGAGTATAATATCATAGAAGACATGAAGAAGACTAGGGCTAATATAACTTTTTATGAATTGAGCAAGTTAAAACACCAGCAAAAGGTACTTTTGAAAGAATTGCATGCTATACCAGAAAAACCTTTTCCCTATCCTGTAATTTCTCAAGCTTCCAACGAGATGGGAAGACCTCCAACTAATGCGATTAGTAAATTTGATCTAGAAAATATCGCTTTAATTGGAGGAAGGTCGAGATCTCATACTCCTCCTTTTATTCTTACTTATGAAGTTTTCAATAAAAATTTGCATAATTGTTTAGTGGATTCTGGAACTTCATCTAATATTCTACCAAAATAAATATGTACAGAGTTGAACATTCAACCGCAAAAATCTGTTGTATGCATAGTCCAGTTAGATCAATCGCAAGTTGAAGTGATTGGCGAATTAAATCAGGTTACCATAAGGCTGTCATCTAATCCAAAGGTATTTCAAGTTATCGACATTTTAGTTTCAGATATTCCAGCATTTTATGGCTTAATTCTTAGCAGAGATTGGTCAGAAAAACGTCATGGATACTTTGCAACTGATTGGTCGCACATGTGGCTTCCTTACAATGGTAAAACAAATTAGATAAAGGTTGAGCATGAAAAACATCAGAAATACATAGTAACAGAACTGGAAGGAGAAAACGAACCAGTTGCATACAACAATAATATCATTGGCAACTATTCAGTTGATTCTTTCTTAGGAAATTTCAATGCTCATACTTCACCTTACTTAGAACATTCTGTTTTATCTCAAATATAAAAATTTTCTCAAACAGATAGTTCTAAATGCATTAATTTTGTAGATACTCCTCTAAATAAGTCTTTATTTTGGAAGTTATTTTTTGATGGTTCTAAGTCTAATGAAGGAGAAGGAGCAGGATGCGTGTTAGTTAGTCCAGAGGGAAACAAAATTATGCTTACTTGCAGACTCGAGTTCGATTGCACCAATAATACCGTAGAATACAAGGCTTTAGTCCAAGGATTATACAAATCAATCGGATTAGACATCAAATATCTACAAGTTTTTGGGGATTCTAAAATTTTAATCAAACAGGTACGCAATACTATACATTGTTTATCATGTCATTTAAAGCATTATCAATCTTTAGTTCAAGATCTGACTGAACACTTTATAGCATTTAATATTTCATCGATTCCTAGAATCCAAAATGCAAGTGTAGACCTTTTAGCTAACGTAGCTTCCAAGCTCATTCCTGCAAAAGACTATAGCCCTGATCGATTTTCAATCAAATTAATCTTTAGACCCTCAATTCCTAATAACATTACCAATTGGAGGATTTTCAATGATGATCCTAATATTGTAAGCTTCCTCACATCTGAAGGATCTTACACCAATTAGATAATTGATGAAGACCAACATGACATACAATTGCAACAAGATAGCACTAATAATGCTATGCCAAAGTTAGTAGTCAAGTTAGAAGACCTTTATGATTTGAAAGATCGATTCAAAAGATCTACCAATTCAAAATTGCAAAGTTCAACTTTGAATTATGAATTAGTAAATCTAGGAACTGATACCAAACCACAGAATATCAACCTAGGCCTCAGCCTAGCTCCTGAAGAAAAATTAACATATGTTCGTCTCTTGAAACAATAAAAAAATGTCTTTGCTTGGAACTATGATGAACTCAAAACTTATGACACTTCTATCATCCAACATACTATCCCAATGATAAATGATGAAAAACCTGTCCAAAAAAAGTTGAGAAAAATCCATCCCAATCGAGAAAACCAGATCAAATCTGAACTCAATAAGTTATTGAAAGCCAAGATTATTTTTCCCGTTCGACATTCTAAATGGGTTTCCAATATGGTTCTTGTTATAAAGAATAATGGAGACATTAGAATTTTCATTGACTTTCGAAATCTTAACAAAGCCTGTCAAAAAGATAATTTTCCTTTGCCTCCTATGGAGCAAATATTGCAGGCAGTTGCAGGATCAGAATTAATGTCTTTCTTAGATGGTTTCTCTGGCTATAACCAAGTGTTGGTTCATCTTGATGACCAATTGAAAACCACATTCAGAGCCAAATGGGGAACTTATGCATATCAAAATATGCCTTTTGGTCTGATCAACGCTGGTGCCACATTTCAGAGAGCAATGGATATCGCTTTCAAGGGATTAGTTAAAAAATCAGTGTTAATTTATTTGGATGATATAATTGTATATTACAAGAAATGAGGCAATCATCTTAGAGATTTAAAAAAAATCTTCCAACGTTGTCAAAGGTATGGAATTTCACTTAACCCAAAAAAATCTTTTTTTGCATTAAGTGAAGGAAAACTTCTTGGATTCATAGTGTCAAAATCTGGAATTCATATTGATCCTGAGAGAATCAAGGAGATTTCTGAAATACCCTTACCTCACAACAAGAAAGCTATGCAATCTTTCCTTGGCCAGATTAATTCTGTGAAGAGATTTGTCCCAGATTTTTCAAGAATTGTATCTCCCCTACAAGCAATGATTAAAAAGAATTCAAACTTCAAATGGTGTCAAAATGAATATGAGGCATTCAATCTGATCAAACAAGCAATTGTTAATGCTCCATCTTTAGCAACTCCAAATTTTTCTGATCCTTTTATTTTGTATACATTTGCCTTTGATAAATCATATTTTGCGATACTCACTTAAGCAATTCAAGACAAGGCAGAAGCCCCAATTTATTTTTTCAGTTCAAATTTACAGGGGGCTGAGTTGAATTATTCATATGTAGAGAAACAAGCTTATGCTGTTTTCAAAGCAATTAAATATTTCAGACCATTTCTACTTAAAACCCATACAAAAATCATAGTACCATTTCCAGCGGTAAGAAATCTCTTAGTACAGAAAGATGTGGGTGAGAAAAGAGCCAATTGGATTACTGCCTTACAAGAATACGATGTAGAAATCAAACCAGCAAGTATTGTAAGAGGTCAAGGCTTTTGCAAAATACTAGCGGGAGCATCGCTTATTTCTGAAAAACCATCTGCAGAGATACAAATGTATGAGGTAATCCTAAACGATGTTGAATCATTATATGCTGATATCATATTTTATCTAAAGAATGGATATGCTCCTTAAAATCTCAATTACACCAAGAAAAGAGCTCTAAGGTTGAAGGCAAAACAATATCAGCTTGTGAATGATGTTATTTTTAGAATGAATTATGATTCTGTTCTCCTTAGATGTCTTGAGAAATCTGAAGCTGAAAAAGTCTTGCAGGAACTTCACGATGGGCCAGCAGGTGGACATTATGCTGGAGATACTACTGCACATAAAATCCTTCACATAGGTTATTACTAGCCCACATTATTCAAAGACTCACATACCTACGTAAGGAAATGCCAATTTTGTCAAACCACTGCTGGAAGACAAAAGAAACCATCATCGCCTTTACAACCAGTCAATATTGAACAGCCTTTTGATCAATGGGGATTGGACATAATAGGTCAGATCGTTCCTCACTCTTCTAAGCAACATAGGTATATCATTACAGTAACTGATTATTTTACTAAATGGGTAGAAGAAGTTCTTCTTAAGACTACTAATGTCGAAAATATCATCGAGTTCATAGATCATTTCATCATCACCAGATTTGGTTTACCTTCTGCTTTAATGTTTGATAACGCGTCATATTTTTTTGGCAATGCTATGACTGAATTTGCACTTAAGAGAGGTTTCAAACTTAAATACTCGGCCAACTATTATCCATAGGGAAATGGATTAGCTGAATCTACAAATAAAAACTTAATCAGAATCATTAAGCGAACCATTGATCAAAATCATAAAAATTGGCATAAGTCTTTGATATACACTTTATGGGCAGATCGAATAACACAGAAAGCCTCCATTGGAACTTCTCCCTTTAATTTAGTTTATGGGAAAGAAGTGGTTCTTCCAACTCATCTAGCAATTCCTTCTTTGGCCTTAATTCAATATATTGATGAAGCACCAACTTCTTCCTTACAACTAAGACAGCTGGAAATAATTAAGCTAGAAGAACAATGAGAACAGGCCAAAATAACTCATGCTCATCACCAAGCATTAGTTAAAGCTTCTTTTGATTCAAACATGATATCCAGAAAGGATTTGAAGGTTGGAGATCTAGTTTTTAAATGGGACAAGGCTCATGAGTAAAAAGGGAAACATACGAAATTTAAACGAATGTGGCTTGGTCCTTTCCAAATCACAAAGATCATAGGTCCATCTACTTTTATGTTACAATATTTGACAGGAAAAAGAGAGTCTTTACCTGTTAACAGACAGATCCTCAAAAAATATTTTCCATAGGAGATCATTCTTCTATTTTTGTATATTAGTTTTCTTTATTTTCATAATAAAACCAGTTGTTAATGGTTACATTTGGAATTCACGAAAAAGATACAAATTCTCTTTTAGAATTTGTTTTTTCACTTGTATAAATAGAATTCTTCTAAGAAATTGATCATTATTATTGAAAGATACAGTTAAAAGCTTTAGGCTTAGAAATGATACTAGTTTCAACTTTGAAAATTTTGATAAAAAACAACTTTTAATGGGAAATTGTTTTATTTCAGTCTAATGAAAAGTATAAATAAAAAAATAAAGATTCTTTGTAAAAAAGTTCTTTCCAAAAAACTCTACCATTGTCATCTAGAATTATCTTAAGGAAACAATGAATTACTCCCCACCTAGGAAATTACAATGTTCAGAGAATAATCCAATGATACACTTTAACTTAAAGAGTAAGAGGTCTCATAACGAGCTGACTTATCATGATCATAGATATTGTAGCTTGCTGACTTTGCCAATACAACATACCACAATAGGGCAATGACTTAAGATTGTTGCAATCAAAATACAAGAGGTCTCATCATGAGCCAGCTTATTCAGCAAAGTTATAAATCAAGTGAATGACACTGTCATAAATTGGCTACCAAACCAAGACATTGTTCTTTAAGGATAAAAAAGAAAAATGAAAGCAATAAGTGTGGATATGGATTTCTCTTTGAAAAATGTATATTTCCCTAAGTAGGATACAGGATCATTTTTGGGTATCAGGTAACCCGGTCGAGGCTACAGACACCTACTGGCAGCAGAGGCTCTACCTACGACAAATGAGCATATTTAAAACTGATTTATAGACAAGTCTTTGTTTTTATCTCTATAAACCAAGTAATGACTGATATAGATACAAGGACTTGCTTGAGGAAGTAAATAGTCAAAGTTGGATATAGAAGAAATGAAATATCATTGATAGATAAAAGCATAATGTACTTTGTCTTTTTATTATAAACTTTGATTTTCTGGAAAATTTTCTATTTTGAAAGTTTAGAAAAATCAAAAGAAAATCAGAGATAACTGGTTCATCCAAGTGAATCGCCAATTGTTGTGGCTAGCAACAACCCCCCTTCTTATTTAGTATTAGTAATAATACTAAATAAAGAGGGTACCCTTAGTCAAAAATTCTAAAAATCAATTCGTAATTGTATTCTTTGTTCAATAAAACTTAATATCATAAACCTAGGAAACTACCTCTTGAAAAATATAAAAAGCTTAAGTTTTATGATAAGATAGAATAAAATCATTCCTTGAAGGAATATCGCATCGCAAGAAAGTAATGGATATCTCTTTACAAGCAGAATTCTAAAATTGCGATATTGCGATGCGAAACTATACATGAAAAATATTCATTGCATCGCATGACTCAAATATCACTTACGCTAAAAAGCCTCAAAATCACAGATATGCGATGGCACATATCGCAAATCGCATGTCGCAAAAATATGTTAACGGATGATTGTCACATGTTCCTCTTCAGCGATATTGCAATATTGCGATATTGTGATGTGCGATATTACGATATTGTGGTATTGCGATATTGCAGTATTGCGATAATGCGATGTGCGATACTGCGATCTGCGATATTGTGACGCAAATCGCAGATTGCCTTATCGCAAATCCTTAAGGCTCATTATACGAAGAAGCTTTCTCCATAAATCGAGATCCGGTTATGCGCTTTAATGTTAATCACTGAATTGGTTGTCAATCATTAAAGAAATTTGGTTTTGTTGTGATCGAAAAGCCGTTTCACGTAAGGTGGTATATTTTATACGTCTTCAGCATTTAAAAATTTCCCATCACCTTTTTCTTATCATTATTCTCACTTAATTTGTAAACTACAAGAGCGAAGAACAAAGAACTATACAAAGCAATATTCAGAGTATAATGGGAAAGAAAGACAAGGCTCCGAGTTGTGAAGAGAAATAAATGACTCCCTTGTATATAGACACTACGTGTAACAAAGATGCTGGTATTACTACTTGGGAGGGCATGTATAATCTACTAGAGGAAGAGAACCCCAGAGTAATGGAGGTTACAACTACTGCAGGATCGCATGGGTCTTCTGATGCATCCATCACAGAGTTAGCTTGTTCATTCTTGCACTGAATAGCAGTGAAACCTAGAATTCTTCCATACACAGACATGGTTAAATGGGTACTCGACAGTACTGATATTACAAATAGACAGTTTAAGACTCAGGGTCAAGAGCTCATTGGCTCATTTACTCCACAAGATTTGAGACTCATGTATCATTTTCCGGAGCCACAGGAAACTTATAACAAACAGTTCATGGAGAAGTTTGCCAAAGAAAATGAAAACTTGGTAGAATGCACCAAGGACTGGTCAAGGAGAGACGAACCACTGAAGAAAGATAAACATGGTATGTATAGTATTGGTTCTCTCACTTCTCCGTATTGCTTTGCTACTGCTATGCTCTGTCAGCTTTTTGGAAATCCAGACATTAATAAGTTTTCGTCTGAATGGCTACCGTTATTGAATGTTGCTGTTAATGCTACTATTGTGGACTAGAGTAAGATATTATCTGACAACTTAGCCACGGCTATTTTGAATTATCGGTTTAAAAGAACTGTTTCTCAGAGGATATATCCTCATTTTTACGTATCTACTTATGTGATGGATTCAATCTGTTATGTTTCTAAGTTTCCTTTAATGGGTTGGAAATGGACAACTCAAGATCCCCTAACCATTCATGTTTATCACAAAGAATTGTGGGATTCAAATTTCATTCCCTATTTTTACAAGATTTTTCATGGAATCATGTTGCCCCTGTATAGAATGTTATATGATAAAGACGCTCCAAGGTTTTCTCCTGAAGAAGAGGTACACATACTACCTATTGCGAGATGGTTTGGAGAAGAATTGTTTACATGTGTTAGGGTTTTTGGAATTTTTTCTTCCCCCCATGTTTTACCTTTGTATGTCCATGAAAAACTCATGGCGCGAGAAATTTCTTATCAAACCTGCGGAAAAGTAGGTTTCACTAAAGATTTGAAGGACAAGATGAAGGCTATTTGGCCACAATTTCCTGTGGGCTGTGGGGCCTTTTCATTATTTGATATTGGTCATGCATTCAAATAAGTAAAAAATATTACATGTTTACATTTGTTCAAATTTCCAAGAAGACCGTTTGACCCCTATGATATTGTTAAAAATTTCACTACTGCAGTCAAAATAAGAGTATTTTCTAAAGAAGAAGATTTTTTTGATGACATGTTCCAAGAAAAAGGTGCACTTAAATAAATTATACATTTGGCTCAAATACGGTTTCCTCCAGCAGAGTTTCAAGAATTCAAAATATATAGAGAAAGGAGGTTAACTACTATCCCTTTAGATAAATTACACTTGGAACCCGTAAGGGAACCAACTCCTAGTATCAGTCTCAGTAGAAGTTTAGGTACAAACAGGTCTAAGTTAAAGTCCAGAAGAGAAACCTTTGAGCACTCTAAAAGTGAAGGGTCAGTAAGGGATACTGCCCAGTCAAAGGAATTTTCACAACAACAGGTTTCAATCTCTCCTCAGTTAAATCTTTCCCCTCTCGTTGTACAACAACCATCAGTCAGAACTGAATTAGATAAGAAATGGGAAACATTCAATGATTTGATTAATATTGAATGACAAAACACACATACACCTATGAGTAATGTACAGACAACAAAAAATATAGTCACAGGAATAACTGCTAATGTCTCAGAAACATAACATATTGCCATTACCCCATCCTCTGAACTCATGCTCAAAATAGAGGAAATTCCTCCTCTTGATGTATTATATAGTCCACAACACAAGGCAGTGGTAAGAAAACAAAGCAAGAAAATGAAATTAGAAAATGTGCTCTCTCATGCAGAACAATTATATGTCTTATGGCAAGATCCTACTACTGATCCAACTGAAAATATCACTAAATTATCTCAAATCACAGGAGCTTATGCATCTGCAGCCATTGATAAAGCATGTAAGGTACAAAAATTACTGAATGAGAAAGAAAATCAAGTACAGGTCTTGCAACAACAGCTGCAACAAGCCAACACTAACAATGAAGCACAGAAACAACTTGAAAAATTACAGCGAGATTTTCAACAAATGCAAATTGGATATCAGAACAGTTTTGCCGAAAAAGAGAAACAACTACAGGTTATGCAAGAGACGCGCAAAGATGATCCCAAGCTCACAAAATTTATCACAGATTCTATTTCCTTAAATGATCAACTACTGCAACAACAGGAAATATTATGCCAAAGAATATCACAATGGAACTCTTATTGTGAAGAAAGTGATAAAATCACTAATCATGTCGTAGACTTACGATATGATTATGATTTAAATAATAAAAGAGTTACTGACTATTTGGCTTGGCAAGAGACAGACAAGGGGAAAAGAGCAGGTGCACCTATAATCAATGAAAATCACAAAGAAATACTTTTTAATAAATGGGATGCACAAATCAGGCAAGCAGAGCAAGTGGCAGAAGAAGCAGCCACAACACCCAACAACAGTATTTATTGCATAAATGAAAATTTGCATGAGGCAAATCTAATCTCTGAAACTAATCCTGGATACCTACCAAAAGCATAGCAACTACAAACATACTGGAGACAGAAGGCTCAAGAAAAGGCAGAATGGATTAAAAGATTAACAAAGTTAAATTGGGATTCTTACTGGGCATGTTTGGTAAAACCACACAGCCAGTGCATGACTCTCAAGTGTATCATCAATTCTGCCGAGAAGATGGCACCAGCTCTTGCCGATTTCATTTTCACAGGACAGTTAAAGTCTGAAGTCGTCCAACCTATTCTTCTCAAATCAATTTTGAACGCTTGCAATTCCAAATAACAGATTCACAAGTAGTTAGTTGTTAAATTTTAATTTTAGATTTAGTATTAGCTATGCTTTATTTTTTGCCTAAAAAGAGGATGGTCATTTAAACCGTATCCTACATTTTTGTAATAAATTATTTTTATATTTAATTAGTAGTATTTCAACCCTTCTCATGCATTTAGAGAAGGGTCCTGAAATTTGTCAAAAACTTGTCCTCATAACATGCACTTTTGCACCCTCAGAGGAGGTTTTGATGAATGAATGGAACAGGATTTATTGATATCTATGTATAATATCTACTACTGATGTTGCACTTTTGTACTCTTAGTGGATGTTGGATTAAGAAGAGATAAGTCATTATTGCTTGAAGCTCATGAGTAGAAGTAGTTGTAAATGGTACTTTTATCTCTTAACTATTTCTGCCTTTGTGTTAAAGTGATATTTATGTTCAGTTATTTATGTATTAATGCTTGAATGCTTGAGTTATCATTTGGCACTTTTGTATGGTGATAGCTATTTATTTATGCTTAATATATGAGTAGCTTATTATGTGATATGTTTTTCACAACTATTTCGTCTAACTTTTTATATGAAGTGGTTCATCTTTATTGAATTATTTTCTTGTAACAGTTGAATGATCTTTATTACCAATTGTTATTTGAAATCATTTTAGATCACATAAAGAAAATATTACATCCCAGGTTAGTTTAGAATTAGATATTTCTGTTTAATTAGAATACAGTTTCATGTTAATAGATTAGAATTAGAATAAAAGCATTTCACTTAGGAATTTTTAGAAAGGAAATATCAATTCTCAACATACAAACACATATTGAGAAACTGGTCCCATTATCCCCAGTCAGACCCACTACACCAAACGGAAAATGAGCTGCTAACCAAGGTCCGGACCGGGTGGGTATCCCCCTTGTTGTAGACTCGATTTTCGAGGCATCAACAGGTGGGACCCAAGGGAGGAATCAAAAACGCAATCTGGAATGGGAGCGAACATATTATAATGGAGCGATGCAATAAAAAATTGTGATGCGATGGGAGAAAGCTTTAGTGGGACCGTGGAAAATCGCGATCGCAAATCGACGGGGAAAGGGAGAGGAGGCAAAGTACTTGTGGGAAATTTTGATTGCGATGGTGCAATGACTGGTGAGCCGTCCGATTGAAAGGGAAAATCAATAGTGGAGATGCAATTGGTGGGAGTCAATCACATTGGAAGTTTTCATGGGAGCGGGGACAAGCTGGGAGCGCTGCAAAGTTGCAATGCGATCAAACAATTGCAATCGGATCGGAGGGATTGAAGATGGTTTAATCGCATCAGAGGTTTATGGGTCAAAGGGAATTTTGCGATGTGATTGGGAAATTAGATCAGGGGAAAGGTGATTTCAATGAAAAACTTCAAAATTATATGAAAAGGTAAAGTTACAAAGTCTAAGGGACAAATGAGAAAAGGGGTAAGGTTAGGCTTTTGGGAGCTTTTATTCACTGAGGCATATTGTCCAATCTAGAAGTTAGTTTTGAGAGTATAATATATCGTTGGAAAGTTATTTCCGGGCTCCTTCTTATGAACATACTTATAAAATAACTTTACACTAAAAATGTTGTGGGAAACACCTTTGAAAAGTAGGGTGGTGGCTGTGTAGAGATAGTAGCTTATGGAACTCAGCTTATTACATATGAAGACATAAATTACGAAAATAAAAGCAAAGTATCATGTTTTCACCTCAAAACATGTTTTGAGGTGAAAATTACATCAAGCTTAATAGAAGAACTCTTTTATTTTTCCAAATATTGTGCTTTTGAGCTTATTTGAGCTCCTCATGACCTTGCTGATATTTATTGACACTTGACTCATTAATTTTGACCATGATGAGACCCTAGAACCTAATGAGACCAATCCTATGACCTAATAATATGAATTGGGAGTAAAATTGAATCATGAATGAGGACCATAGAGAGGAGAATCAGCAAGTTTTTTTCATGAGGGAAAACTGATGAAAACCACTACCATCAATGAATCCATGACCTAATGGAATGATGAAAATTTATGGTATGGGACTCCTACTATGCAAATGCAAAAGAGTAGATTTGGTCACTGATGGCAGTATGACAAAACTGACACTAACATTGGCTCCAATGGGGATGGTAGCTTCTTGGAGGTGCCAAGAACACCATAGACCAAGTGGCCTTATCCATTGGGAAAGTATGGTCAAAACACTAAAAACTGACACAATGCAGACTGACTCTAACTCAAACTATGACTAAAAACTTAAATAAAAAACCTTACACATATCATTCTAGTTTTATAGCCTTCACCTCGGGCCCCAAAATTCAATGACTGTGTACTTTAAATCTAACCAACAATGATATGGTATATACAATGATTGTGACATTGTTTTCGATCCATTATTTTAAACAGTGGTAGTGCTTCAAAAGCCTACCATTCACTGGCCCTCCAGGGAAATCTTGGCCATCCATCTCTATGAGCAAGAAAGCATTCTATCCCCTGTATGCTGAAATCATGTATGGTCCTTTCCATAGGTTGTTGAACTTACCATGCTTCCCTTTGTCCTCATTTCATGCATCCCATCTCAACACCACATCTTCCAACTAAAATTTTTCTGCTCTGGCTTTACGGTCATAGATTTTATTTATCTTTTCTTACAACATAATAGTGTTTTAAGAAAATTCCTCCCTTGTTTGTTGAAGGTGGATCATTTGATTGATCCTTCGCTGATTATCGTCCTCTTCACTGCCAGCCTCTTGTAATAGTCTCATGACCGAAACTGTAAGTGACGTGTGAAAAACAACATTAGTACCATAAACCATTTCAAATAGTGACATACCTATGGAATTCTTGCTGCTGACTCTATATGCCTATAACGCGTTGATGAGCTTTCAATGCCAGTTCCTCTTATTTTCTTCCAACATTTTTTTTATTATGTTTATCAGAGATTTATTTGATGATTTTGCCAAGTTGTTGCCTTGTGGGTAGTATGTTGTCGAATGCCCCAACACAATATTGTATTTGTCATAGAATTCCATCATCCTCTTAGATCTAAATGCCACTGCGTTATCTGTTATGATTTTTTGAGGGCAACCAAAACAAGAAAATATATTTGATTCTAAAAATTGAATGATTCCCGTATCAGTGGCTTGCCTTGCTAGAATGTCCTTGATCCATTTGGTGAAGTAATCGGTACCTGTCAAGATCCATCTATACTGTGCTGATGATGCGGGATGAATTTCCCCTATGAAATCAAGTCCCCACTATTGGAAAGGAGCATTTACTAAAACTAGTTTCAAAGGAAGAGGAAGCAATTTCCTCTTTCCTTGGAACACTTGACACTCATGGCAGCTCATCACTATTTTATACAAATATGAAAATAAAGTGGGCCAATAATATCCTGCTCTCAACACTTTGTTAGCTGTAGTTTTCCAAAACAAATGACCACCACAATCACCTTTGTGAAAGTCATGCATCACCTGTTGAGCCTCCTCTTCAACCAAACAATTAAGTAGAACACCTCCTGGATATTTCCAATAAAGAGCGTTATTTAAAATACAGAACTTAGCAGAATTGAGTTTTAGTGATCTACCTTTACTTCCAGACATCCCTGGAGGTGGCAAAAGATGCTGAAGAACATAAAATATGTCTGAATACCATGGGTATTGGAGAAAAATGTCTAAAACTGGAGCAAGCAAACCATCATCCTCATCCTATGACATTGCTGCTATGAGGTTTATGTCCAAAGCACATAGGTTTGATTGTGCCATTAGTTTTGCTAAACCTTGTTCTTTAATTAACTTTGTGGGTTTAATCTCCAAATTGTATTCCAACATTGCTGCTATCCACTTACTTCTTCTTCCCTCCGGATCAGTTTTCATCAGGACATCTTTCACTGTTGCATTAGGAACGTATGCTATGGTATGTGAATGAAAAATGTATACTCTAAAATCCTTCAATGCTTTTATAAGATCCAATGCTTGTTTCTCAATAATATTATACTGCAAGGTAGCATCTCGAATGGTCCTACTAAAAAAGGAAATGGGCTTTTCAATCTAATCTCTTTTTTTGCATCAATACTGCAGCCATGGTATGCTTCGATGAAAATGAAAATATAATCAAATCTTGAGTGTAATCAGGACTAATCAAGACTGGGGCATTGGACAGAGAAAACTTTACCAGATTAAATGACTTGATAGCCTCCTCACTCCATTTGACAGTGCTATTATTTTTCAACATATTAGTGATTTCTCTTAAATGTTTAGCCAAATTGGGTTTAAATCTTTGCAGGAATTTCATCTTACCATTGAATGCTTGAATCTCCTTTTTGTTACATGGGAGGTATATGTGCTGAATTTCTTCTACTCTTGAAGGATTTATGCAGATACCGTCCTTAGAGATGATATGCCCCAGCAGCTTGCCCTCATCCATAGTAAGCAGAATTTTCTTTGGATTGAGAGAAATCCCAAAATTTCTGCATCGCTGAAATGAAATCCTCAAGTGGTGCAAATGTTCATCATCAGAACCATAAAACACTATCAGATCATCCAAATAAACAACAAGAAAAACATCCTTTTCATTGGCAAAATAAATATCCATTGCTCGCTGGAAAGTGGCTCTAGCGTTCTTCAGTCCAAATGGCATTTTGGCATACTGGAAAGTTTCGTAGGGTGTTGTGAATGTAGTTTTGTCTTGGTCTTTTTCATGCACCAAGATCTAATTATAGCCTGAGTAGCCATCGATTAGTGACATCCTTGATGCTCCAACTACTCTTTGCAGAATATGATCCATCTTCGGAAGTGGATAGTTATCGTTTAAGGATACTCTATTCAGATTCCGGAAATCTAAGGACAACCTTATCTCTCCTGTCTTTTTATGTACTGGGACCAAATTTGAAATCCAATAAAAAAATCTAATTAGGACAATGATACCAGCTTTATACAATCTGTTAACCTATTTTTTAATGGATGGAAGCAGCTTTGGGTTGATCCTTCTCAGCTTTTGTCTAAATGGCTTATGATCTGGCTTGATGGGAATATTATGTTGAATTATATTTTTTTCATACACCTCCAAATCTGAATAATCCCACGAAAACTTATCAGTAGATTCATAAAGTAATTTTACATATTGTTCCTTTAACTCAGGGGATAATGCTTTTGATAGCTTCACCATTTTAGGCTTATCAGTTGTTCCAAGATTAACATCTTCAACTCCTTTATCAGTAGGCACCAATCTTGGTTTCTTGGCTGTTGGAAATGTTGGCATTCATGGCAAAGGTAAAGACAAGAGCAACACCTAAACTATTCATAATGCATGAGACATGAAGAAGAGGCAGTTTTAGAGAAGCTTCAGGAGCAGCACCTGAACCAGCAATAAGGCAAAGTAGAAGATGAAAATAGAGGCAACAAAGAAGCAAACGTAGGGCTGCAGAGTTAGGGAGGAAGAGTAGAGTGCAGTAAGAGGGCCATTGGACTGAAGATCTAGTCAGAACCAGAAAACCCTGTAAATAAACTCATTGTGTGAAGAAAGAAATTATCTTAGGGTTATCTGTGCAATTATTGAATTGAATTCTGTGTGTGTATATATATATATAGGTGTCTATTTAATGATGGAGAATGTGCGTTAAAAACCTGTGTTGAGGGTAAAAGATAACTGGTCGAAATGACGAAGAGTACTTTTGTTGAATGCCTGTATATAAAATACATTGTAAATGATGATCCTGCACACATTTTTGAAATGATGAAATGCCGAGGATGGTTACCGTGAACCCAACCCTGTGGGTTATTGAAAGAATTTATGGCAATATAATGTATTTTGGTAGCCGTGTTGTGTGTAAATTGTAATGTCGAACAGTCAGGGGTAAGCGGAATCATATAAAGAAACATTGAAGTGGAGTGCCTTATGATAAAAAGAAATGAAATAATAAAGGCGTAACCTTGTACGAGACCGGAACTTGGAGTGGAGGAGCGGAACCACGACGGGTAAATAGTGAATGTGGTTTGGAGTAAACAGTAAGGCAGTTTCTGAGTTTCATTGCATCGCTTTTGTGGAGCAAGCGATATTTTATAATTGAGAGCGATTCCATAGAGGTGCTGATGCGTGGCAAGGCGGGACCCAAGGAAACCGCATCCCACTGTGTGCCATCATGTGGTAATCATCAACAAAAGACGCAGAGCGATATTGACACAAGCCATCGATCTGGAGGGAAGCGATCTGACGGTGGCTATGTTCGGAAGGTGCGCGAAGGATAACCCAGGTACGGCGCGCCATCACGCGTTATTGTTCGCGCAAGTAGCCCGTGCGATATCCATTGGATCGTTAAGGCTGAGGCAACGCGATAACTGCCGTTGGATGGAGAGACCATTAGCGTTGGGGCCCACGCATATGTGTGTGTTGTTCAATTAAGGTTTTAAGTTAAATAAGATTCGACGGCAAAGTGGAAGTTCATAAACATATTACATATCACCAAGGGTCTTAATATTTGACTGAATACAATACAACTTGTATATGTAATGACCGTGTGCGTGGAGTAAGTGAGAGCAAAAACAGGATTATGACTTGATTGATATATATTAGAATATCTGATATATTAAAGTGGAATGTGCGCATAAGCATGGCCTGGAACTGACTATAAGTTTAATGCATATGGATGCATTTTGAAATGCCTAAGGTTTAAAAACAAAGTCGAGGGTTAATTCAGATATATATAGTCCCGTATGAAATATTGTAAACATTGAAATATGAATGTGTATGGAAAAATAAAAAGAAGAGGAGAGCGTGTAGAGATGAAAGTTCGGTTAACAGGAATATGTACAGGAATGAAGTGAACGGGTAGAATATGCAGATGACAGTGAAAAAAGAGTATGCAGAACAGTCTCTTAACAACAACAGGAAAAGACAAATCCAATAAAGCCAAAATCCAGAAAAGGAGCTGAGTGAAATTGAAATTTGTAATTAAAATGTGAATGTAAATATTGTAATTATTTTTTGTTGTTTGTGATGCAAAGGCAAGTATCCTAAGGAAAAGAAAACTCCCACTATAGCATGGAAATTTGCACATATTGTTATAATTTTTAAAATTGAGTTGGATAAAGGAATAAGAGAACAAAAGCCAAAGTGTCACGACTGTTCACTCCAAATTCCTTGTGAAATAAAAATATTCATGTGAGGATCTCTATATATAATATCAATTTGATATGCACAAAAAAGAGGGAGAGAGAGAAAACATAGAGAATGCAGAGTATAGAAGAGTGAGGAAGAAAATATTAAGAGAAGAAGAGCAGAAAGAGAAGCTACAGAACAGAGCTGATATCTGAAGTAAATCAGCAAACATTCAGTTTGATAAATTGAGGAAGTTGGAGCTTCCCTATCAAGTTGCAGCTTGATAGCTATCAGTTGTAGCTGACTGATGTTGGATCCTCCTGTAGGTTGGTGCCTGCAGAAAATTGAAGGGAGTTGGTGCTTCCTTGCAAGTTGTAGCTTGCAGAATTGAGGATAGAGCCTCCTGTAGGTTGGTGCCTACAGAAAACAGTGGTGAGAGGGAGTTGGAGCTTGCCTTTGCATCACAACAATAATAATATGTGGTTTTCTCCCTTTATGGGTTTCCACTTATATCTGGTGTCTCTGTGCATGATGTTTATGTGTTGATCTAATTTATATCATCTGCTTAATACCTGCTGCTCTCATATTAATTCTGCTGTTATATTATATTAATAATTGCTGCTCTTATTCTAAGATTACTCACATATTAAGTTGGACATGAAATGAAGGTGTAAACAAGGTTTAATAAAAAGTCTAAAAGATCATGAATGTGTTAAACTGATTCACCCCTCCCCCTCTCAGTTTAACTAAGGGTTCAACAATTGGCATCAGAGCAGGTTCCTTTGTACCAGTCTAACAACTGAAAGGAGATCCTAGGTTCTCAGGATGGCTAGTAAAGAAGGATGTTCAACCAATAAAGCTCCTTTTTTCATTGGTGAAAATTATGCTTTCTGGAAAATCAGAATGAGGACATACATAATGTTACACCATTTTTTGGTCATCTAACCTATTATCACTAGATGGACCCAAGTACACCATGTAAGACCAATTTTACCCTAAGTAAAATTGCTTTCACTATGTTAAATAACTTAATAAACCACATTTATTAGGTTGTTTATGGTACAAACAGGAAACCCCAAAAGGAAATATTAAACAAACCTATATTTGTTTGATTTTCCTCATGGAATAATTAATTAAACCATAATTTAATTATTATTCCCAGTCATATTTAACCCAAAAACAAAGAAATTAATTAGATAAACCTTTATTTATCTTATTATTTTCTAGGAATAATTATTTAAATCTTATTTAGATAATATTCCTTGTTAAATATGACCAAATCACCCACAAATAATTAAATAAATCATTATTTATTTAATTATCTTTCAACCACTTCCTTAAATAATCAAATAAATCATTATTTATTTGATTATCTTCTAATTGCTTCCTTAAAAAGATAAATACATCATTTATTTATTTATTTTTGACAAATCAAGGGATTTGACCCAAGTCAAACACCTTTTCCCTCCAACAAATATAATAAAATATTCCATAAAAAGTGGATCTAGATCTGGTTAACCCATGCACCAAGATCTAGAATGACCCAATATTTTGTTATAAATAGGAGGGTTTTTCCTACCATTATTCACCTTTTGTTGCCTATTAGATCACTCCGGATCTATACACTTGGTCACCATTTTCTGCCATTTGCTGTGTGAGCTCCCTTTGAGTTCCATTCTTTGTGTGGGTTTTCTACACCAACAAGAGAGAGAAATCTTAGATGTGAAGTGCTGAGGACTTCCAAGAACCCATCCCACTGAGGAGAATTGGATACGCCTTCTTGTTTTCCTCCCAGGTGCCCAATTAATACAAAAATTCTTTCAAAATTGTTCTTGTCTTGTCTATTGGTATATGGAGCAAACCCTTGTTTTTACTGCTTAATGTCTTTCCATGCATAGATCTGGTTTTTTGCAGCTCTTTTCTTGTCTAACTAACCGCAGATCTGAAGATATTGGCAGCCACTTTTGTTGTTAGGGCTATTAGTTATGCGTAGCTAAAGTGGTCCTTTTTCGTACACTTCGACAAAGGATTCATACTAACAAATGGCAACTCCACACGGGTTTTAAATTACGACCGCTGTCGTTTTTCATATTCCTACATATCCAGCTACTTCAGACCCTAGGGTTTCTTTTCAGCTGTTTATTTTCCCTATTTTTATGTTGTTTTTCTCACATAAAACCCTAAAACATTAAAATTTCTAACTTCCGTGTGTTTCTGGCCCTATTGCGCAGGTAAGCGACACCAGCCGCAACTGAGACGGCAACTTTTCTGAAAATCTACCGCCGAGACAACCAGAACGGGAGGTCGCACTTTTCGGCCCAAAACCTGCGACCTGGACCTCCAGGTCGCACTTTTCAGCCTCTTTTCTGTGACCTGCACTGAAAATAGGTCAGAAACTGTGACCTGCCCTTTTTTCAGCTCTTTTTCTGCAATTTTTCTGGGTTCTGCCGAAGCTTCTGTCAGGGTTTTCCAGCATCTGTTTCAGCCCACTTTGACCTGGTTTTGATCTGTTTTAGCTCATCTAAGTGGGAACCTAGCCCCCTAGGGCTTCAGTACCCTCCACTTTTTGTGGAAGAGATTTTAGTTGTTTCAGCCTCTGTTTTTCTGAGTTTCAGCTCCCCCCTTGTCCAGATCTGATACCTCCTTTTCAGATCCCTTTAAATCAGCCTCTTTTCCTTTCAAATCACCTCTTGTTGTTTTGTTTGGACCTCTCTTTAGGACCTCCTCCCTGTCCTTGCCGCTTTTTGCTGATTTCCTTCCTTTTTCCAGCCACCTTGCCTCTGTCTCTTGGCTGTGATCTGCACCTCTTTTAAGCAGCTTTATCCTTTAGATCCCTATCCCTTTTGACCTTAGATCTATTGGCCTCTTTTCCATGTGTTTTTCCTAGAATTTTCCCCCTTTTTAGATTAGTTTTGAGAGACCCGCCTTCTTGGGTTAGATAGATGCACAAGTAGCTGTTATTTTTCTGTTATTTCAGCATTATATACTGTTCTCTGCAGATTTATTTTCAGTTACGCAGCACACTTTTTTCTTTCTCTCAAAATAGAAAGGGTTTAAAAATTAAAATTAATGCACACCACACACCGACCCTAAGTGAAGAAGCGCCTGGTTAACACCGCCTGGAAAAGACTCTAAAATCAATTGTCACTGCACCTTTTCTGCCCTTGACCTCACTTGATTCTGTCCCTTTCTGCCCTTGTCGGTTTCCTTCTTCATCATTGCGCCCCCAAGGCGCCTTTCCCGGAGACTTCTTGGCCTTCACCCTCAATTTCCGGTTGATCGACCTACTCCGCCCCGCCGTCGTCGAGCCAGTCCCCCTCCAAGTCCACACTCCGACTCCTCTCCTGATTCATCGAGTTCTCCTTCTCCTCCTGGTTCTCCCCCTATCACCTTCACCATGTTTGGTCTAGGGCCTAACGCTGGTGGTGCTCCAGGCCCTATTGCAAGACCTACTACTAGCGGAACTGCCACGGGAACTACCTCGGCCATACCCTTGCTGCCGTACATTGCAGGCCTCAGCCTCCCCGATTTCAATCAGTTGATCAACGACCCTATCTGCCACGATGTTGGTTGGCCTGCTATGCCAACCAAGCTCCCCTCCGACATCTCTAAGTTCGAAGGCCTTGCTGGAGAAGATCCAACCAATCATGTCCGATCTTTCCACATGTGGTGTTCCTCCAATTCCATTACCGATGACTCCATCCGTCTTCGTTTGTTCCAATGCACGCTTACCGGCGAAGCTTCTAAATGGTATGTTGACCAAGCCACCTCTTCCCATACCACCTTTGCGACCCTTGCCCAAGCCTTTTTATCTTATTTCCAGCTCCCTCTCCAATACGATACTGGCACGGAGCTCTTGACTTCATTCAAGCAAACCTCTTCAACCCGCCTTTCCGCCCATGTTCAGGAATGGCGATGAAGACGGAGCTTATGTCGAGCCCCCCCTTCGAAGATCGGGTTTACATGGACTGGTTCCTTCGCACCCTCTTAGCTCCTATCGGCAAAGATGTCACCTCTCACTTTCCTCAAACCGAAGAAGCCGCCCTCCAAATAGCCTTGAAATATGACCTGATCTACGCTCAATCTGGTTATGTTTATACCGTTCTTCCTGACCTCCCCAGGCCCGGCGGCGCTAACGCCCCGGGGGCATCTCATTCCGTCGACGGTATCATTGGAGCCCTTTCCCATCCGTACGCTCAACCTCCTATGGGCTATGGTCTCCCTCAGGGAGGGGCCAGCACCTCTAGCACTCTTCCCCCTCCCGGTAGCATGTATCCAGGATACGGCATGCCTCCTCCTTTTGCCCAACCTCTTGCTTACCTCAATGTTGCCCAACCTAACCATTACCTTTATCCGCAGCCTGGTGCGCCAGCTCCTCCAGCATATGCGCTTCCATCTCCCTTGCCTCCTCCAAACCCGCAACAGCACTTACAGCCCCCTCCAGGGCAAGTATTTGCACAGCAGGGCGCGACTAATCCCCCTTCTTCTCAAAGAAGGCGGAGAGGCAATCAAAACCAATCTTCCCCTGGTACCCGTGGACCCAATCCTGGTGTGGACCCCAACACTGCCAACCAGCAACAGGGCACTCAGCCCAAGCCGGACAGGCCGCTTCGCACAAATAAGCCTTGTTCGTGTTGCGGTGTTTATGGTCATTACACCCACGATTGTCCCCTCTTACCCCAGATGTGGCAGATGTGGGAGTCTCAAGCCACATTGCGTGGAAAACACGCCTCCCCTCATGCTCCTCCTAATGTGGCCACTACCCAACCAGCTGTGCTTACTGATCCTTTCCCTCAGCAAGGATTCGTGGCTACCCAACCTCCTGACAGCCAGGTCGCCACTCCCCCTTCCCTTTCTGGTTCCTATTATTACCAGATCCTTATGATGCACTCCGATCCTTCCTCGACCGTCGACCTTCACCTTCAAACTCGGTCTTGCAAGTACCCCAAGCCTCCTGCTCAGTCTACCCCCGAGCCTCCTTCTTCAGGTTCTACAGAGCCTCTTTCGACATCCATTGGCCCCTTACATATCCCTCAACCCAAAGTTGAGGTTCATACCAAGATTCCTAAGGGACCCCTACGTCGAAACGCTGCTTCCGGTCGAGCTGCTCATTCGTATAGTATAGTAGATGATTTGGCACAATCTCCTGCTGCCATTTCCACACTGGAACTCCTCCAGTCGTGCCCTTCCCAAAAGAAGGCTCTACTATCTGCTGTGGGCGCTGTAGATCCTGCTGATGACCAAATGATTGTTTTCAATGCCACTCAATCGGACCATCCCCCTCTTCCTGCTTCCGTCGCCTTCCAAATCCCAGTCAAAATCCGGAACGCCAACGTTTCATGGTGTATAATTGATGAGGGGGCATCCACCTGTGCGATGTCCGCTTCAGTTTGGAAGCAACTCGGATCCCCTGAGCTGGCCCCTTCCACGATCACCCTTCGAGCATGGGACGGCCACGCCTCCCAGCCCATTATCCTTTTCCGTAATTGTCCTATCACCCTCGCCGGTAAGACTGTTTGCATTGGCGTTGAAGTCATCGACGCCCCGCTAGACTACAACATTCTATTGGGGCGAAGCTACACCTATGCTATGTCCGCTGTCCCATCCGCGGTTTTCCGCAAGATGTCTTTCCCCCATAATGGAAAGATAGTCACCATTGACCAGTTGACATATCATGAGCCAAAATCTCAGACCTCACCTGAGACGACCATCTCTTCTATAGCCAACAAGCAAACCGTCGATTCCTTGACCAGTGTCTCCCCCGGCGTTTACAAAGATTCCTCCCTGCTTGGAACTTTTCCTAATCTCCCTCCTCTTCCCATCACTGATCCCAGCTTATCAAATGTTTGCATGATGCAATCATCTCAGGCTGCCCGTAAGCGGCCTGCCTCGGCTAGTCAGCAACCTCCCCCTCACCCTCCGCAACCCGCTCCTAGCCATTCATCTCAGCCAGCCGGACCTCCTCCTTCTGGCCCTCCCCCTACAGCTGGTATCCCTGAACCCCTTTATCCTCCTGGATTGGTTCCCCCAGGCCTTAACCATCTCGGAGCCATCCCTCCTGGTCATTTCCCTGCTGGACAGATCCCTTTCCTGGCTCCCCCTCCCGGAGTATATTTTGTCCCCGTCATGGCCACCCTCTCTCTCCCTAACCTAACCTTGGGCATACCGGTCTGGTACCTTGGTCCCCCAGCCGCCACCCCTCCTGGTCACCCCAAACCCTACATGGCTTTGACACCGGTTCAACCGGTCCCCCTCGCTTCCTCCGTTGCCACTGTGCCCCCAGCACCTCCACAGGACCCTTCTCCTGTCGTGATGGCTCCCGGGAAGAAAGGCAAAGCCCGCAAGGGGGCACCCAAAGACAAGACCTCCACGACTGACCCGGCCCCTCCTCCCCCCGCAAAGCCTTGTGCCTTGTGTGATGTCACCGGTCATGCCACCCATGCTTGTCCCGAGTTGCCCCGTATTCAACCCATGGTTAAAGTCGTGTTCCCCGAGTCTACGGTTCCTGAAGCCTCCATTCCTTCTTCGTCCGTAACCAAGAACCCCAAGACTCTCCGCACCAACAAACCCTGTGCTTTGTGTGGCGTTCATGGCCATTACTCCCACCATTGTCCTCACCTGACGCATTACTGCGCCTCTTTAGAGGTGGTCCGAGAGTATGAGGTTGAACAAAATCAATCAGCCTCTCCCATCCTCGCGCAGTGTGCTTCAGGTCAGCCTGAGGATCCCCCCGCTCCCATCAACATTCCCCCCCCTGATGTTCAGATGACGGAGTCTACTGTAACCATTCTTTACCTATCCTCCTATGCGAGACACTTGGAGCCTAGCCCCCCTGCATCCTCCCCTGTTGTGTCACCTGACCACCCCTTTTCTACCCATACACGAGATCACTCCACCCGTGTCTCTGTTGACCTCCGCAGCCCGAGTCCTCACCATACTTCTGATAGCCCTCATATACCACCCTCTAGTTTGTATATGAGTCATAGTCATCCTGCTCCTTACACTCCCTCCCGCAGTTGCTGCCCGATGTCTTCTATGCACTCACGCTGCCGTCATTGCCTCTCCTCCCCTCATTTGTTGTCTTGTAACACCATTCCGCAGGACCCCCCGTCCACACCCTTTATCGGTTACGCCGATGGTGCAAGTCGTTACTCCCGAAATCTAGCCTCGGTAGGTTGGGCCATCTTCACCCCCTTGCATGCCCTTGTTCTCTCTAACGGGGTCTGCATTGGTTCTGCCACCAACAATCAGGCCGAATATGATGCAGTGCGTGGTCTCTTAACCGATGCCCTCTTTCATCGCATCCTCCATCTGCACGTTCGTTTGGATTCCCTACTTCTTGTAATGCAACTAAATGGTGTTTATCGTGTGCATAACCCTGTGCTGTTTAGACGCTATTTACGAGTGAAACTCTTGATACGTGCATTTGAAACCATAACTTTCAACCATGTAGCTCGAGAACAGAATCACTATGTAGATAGTATTGCAAATCATGTTCTAGATTGGCATTTATCACACACATTTCATACAAGACAATAACATTCATAATCATTAAAAACGATGCATATCCATAATATGTGTCGCAAAAACATGTGTTTAGAGTCCATCTACTCTGATACATACGACATGCCCATAGCATGTTACAAAAAACTCAAAACTGGGGGCACCACCTGCCCCTACATACACACTAGGGGGCACCACATGCCCCACACCTAATCACTATCTGGTGGATCCCGAGCCAATGGCTCTGCCCCTGCAGCCTGTAGATCACGCATCGCTTGACCGGCCATCGCCATGCGCTGCATGACACCTCGCCATTCCGAGGGTAGACCAACACATGGCTCTATGTATTGGTCATCTAAGTCCTGCCACCCGCGCTCTAATACTCCGGTCAACAACCTTTCGCATCTACGGCGGATGTCCTCCAGAAGGGCGGCCGCATCCTCATTATGCGCTGCTCTCGACCCACTCGGACCTGTAGCTCCAGATGCTGCCGGTCGTCCCATATATCCGGCCGATTTTACCGGCGCTATATCTGCATACCAACAGTACATGAATCAGTACCCTAGCTACTATTAAAAAAACTGTAACATGCCCATACAAGAATAGCAATCTGTCACTTACCATCGGGCCCCCAGACTCGACCAGGCAGAAGTGGCAGGTCCGGATCTCCATAATAACTCATCCCACTATAGGGATAGTCGTCTATGTATAACGGCATCTGATCCCAATGGGCAAAAAAATTAGGTCAAAACACTCACCCGACCGCCCCTCCTCCCCCTCTGAACAGTAGCCGCCCCCACCGGCGCATCCTGGGCTCTCTCGGGCCCCCATCTGGAAGCTGTATACGAGGCCGCAAGGTCGGGATCTTCTCAAAGAAGAAGGCGCACAATAAAGTCCCATACGAGCAATCGTGGTTCACTTGCTGCTTGTAGAGCGATAACTGTCGTTTTAACGACACCAGCATCATTTGGGCCCACCCATAGTAGGTCCCACTCAACACACTTTCCAGAAGCATCATCTATCCCCCGGTGATGTGATGGAACGCCTGGTTGCCCAGGATACGCAGCACCGCTGCGGCCACTGCACGGGTTTCTAGCCTCTCTAAATCCCCGATCGGTATCCAAGTCCCCTTGACTTGGAGACCCGGTCAACAATGTCGTTCCACAAACTCCATAATATGCTGCCCCTACGGTAATACTGGCTACGTGTTTCCCACCATCCCCAGTGGTGGGAGCCCCGTCAGGAAATACACATCCTGGAATGTCAGTTCGATCCTGTGCCCCTGTACTATAAAGACCTCATGCTCTGGATCCCAATAACTGATAATCTGGGCCAACAAGAGCTCTCCTACTCTCATCAACGGGTTCTCCAAAAACTTTAGAACCCCACACCTGGCCAACACACAACGGACACCCTGATCCGCCTGGATCTCTGCCCGTAATGTACCTAGGTCTCTCTCTCTCTTGTTCACTTGTAAATCTGCCATACCTGCACAAAAACATCATCTTTTTCAGCATACAGATCGGGAATACCATAACCAAACACAATAACCCAACTCCCAACCATAAAGCAGCACCAAAACCCCCTCATCTCCCAGATCGCAGTTTTCTGCCCATTTCTGGACCAGGTCGCAGGTTTTGCCGTGAAACCTGCGTCTCAGGTCGCACTTTTTGGCCCAAAAAGTGTGACCCGGCCGTAGAGAAGAAGGAGGGTCTGTTTCTGGGATTTTGGGCCCTAAACTGAACTTTCAATCCATCAAAATGAAAGAGTAAGGTTAGGCCTCTTACCTGCAACTGACGGATCTCGATTCCAACGGTCATTTTGTCCGCTACGCTCGCCGCAAGATTTAGGGCCTTCTCTCCTCTCTACATTCACCACAGCAACAATAGCAAATGAGTGAATTTGGAGGGGAAACTGCCTTATTAAAAGAGAACCCCTGTTTTTTCTTTCGACTGCTGCAACCATACCGTAGCCCCGTTTGACAAACCGCCTGCACCGTTGGAAAGCTCTCACCATGCCCTCAAATGGGTATCTGTTAGTTTTTTGTGATTTGATACTTCACCAGGACACATTTTGTCCAAGAAGGGTCACTTCACCCATACTTAAAATCGAATTTCCTCACTTACGACACTTGTACTTGGGGCACCATCTTGCCTCCGTACTTGTCTTTGTTCGTGTCGATTTTCGTCATGAGTTACCATTTTGTACTCATGTTTTTATGGTCCCCCATTGGGCCTTTACTGTGTGGCAGCACCATCGAGTCGCCCTTATTTAGAGCATCCAAGTTCAGTCATCATCGCATTCATGGAGTCTATCCCGAGTCCCTTTGTACCCCGCTATAGCCCTCCACCCTTCATTGCTTGGTCTCTCTCTTGTGTCGCACTTTATGACCTTCAGTCCCACTGTCCCCTATTCCTTATGATATTGTGTCAGTCGCTGCCAGGTCATTCATGCCCTTTATGCTCTAACAAGGGAAGTCACCCATTCGCTACTCAGTCCTTTCCACTTCATTATCACCATTAGTGTCAGTCTGTCTGTCGCTCTACTATTTTCTCTCGTGCCTTAGTTTAGGATCTCTCATCGCCTCACCTATGGCGGACCTTCTTCTGTCAACATCAGCTCATTCATTCCAGAAGCAGGGTGTAGAGGGCGGTGTACCTTGGTTCCAGCTTCCACTCTTGTTCGGTGCCTCGAATCAGGCAAAGGGATCTCTCGTTTCCCTTTGACTTGATTGTTTCTCCAGCTCCCTTCAGCATGATCGAGATCCGTATACTTGATGGTCCAGTGATCCAGCAGCAGCTCTTGATGATTCTCGGGTGTGTGTGAGATGTCTCAACCCTCATGAGGGGGTGGCCCTGCAGGTAGCCCCCCACATGCCCGGATGACCTCTTCCTTGCAACCTTCGATGCAGCTCCAGATATTTGATGATGTTGGCCTTAGCCACTTGCAGCGCCTCTTTGATTTGCATGTATCAGTCAGATTTTGTGAGCCCTTCCCCATTTACAGGGGGCATTTGGGTTGTATTTGTATGTCATGTACTCAGATATTATTGTACAAGTCCTGGCTGTTATCCCAGGCACAGCATGTATATGGGATTCCTCATTGTATTTTTATCTGGCTCATGATTAGGCCAGCTGTACTTTATGGTTCGGTCCCTTGTTTACTGGACACACTATTCTTTTGTACTTTGTCTCGGCGGGCATAGGTATGCCTCCCCTGCCGCCTTCAGCACATGTACCCTCTCATAAAAAGAGACTTGTTGCACCTGCGAGTCTCGTCTCCTCAGGGTCTAGTTCTTCAACACACTATCTACCTTGCATTTCTCTCTCTGACTTCCCTTTTGTTGTCTAGTGATTGAGCTCTTACAACGTACTTCGGTCATACGATTTGCTCCTGACACTCACACGCTGGGGGGCAATCTGTTACACCATTTTTTGGTCATCTAACCTATTATCATTAGATGGACCCAAGTACACCATGTAAGACCAATTTTACCCTAAGTAAAATTGCCTTCACTATGTTAAATAACTTAATAAGCCACATTTATTAGGTTGTTTATGGTCCAAACAGGAAACCCCAAAAGGAAATATTAAACAAACCTATATTTGTTTGATTTTCCTCATGGAATAATTAATTAAACCATAATTTAATTATTATTCCCAATCATGTTTAACCCAAAAACAAAGAAATTAATTAGATAAACCTTTATTTATCTTATTATTTTCTAGGAATAATTATTAAAACCTTATTTAGATAATATTCCTTGTTAAATATGACCAAATCACCCACAAATAATTAAATAAATCATTATTTATTTAATTATCTTTCAACCACTTCCTTTAATAATTAAATAAATCATTATTTATTTGATTATCTTCTAACCGCTTCCTTAAAAAGATAAATAAATCATTTATTTATTTATTTTTGACAAATTAAGGGATTTGACCCAAGTCAAATACCTTTTCCCTCCAACAAATATAATAAAATATTCCATAAAAAATGGATCTAGATATGGTTAACCCATGCACCAAGATCTAGAATGACCCAATATTTTGTTATAAATAGGAGGGTTTTTCCTACCATTCTTCACCTTTTGTTGCCTATTAGATCACTCTGGATCTATACACTTGGTCACTCTTTTCTACCATTTGTTGTGTGAGCTCCCTCTGAGTTCCATTCTTTGTGTGGGTTTTCTACACCAACAAGAGAGAGAAATCTTAGATCTGAAGCGCTGAGGACTTCTAAGAACCCATCCCACTGAGGAGAATTGGATACGCCTTCTTGTTTTCCTCCCAAGTGCCCAATTAATATAAAAATTCTTTCAAAAATTGTTCTTGTCTTGTCTATTGGTATATGGAGCAAACACTTATTTTTACTACTTAATGTCTTTCCATGCATAGATCTGGTGTTTTGCAGCTCTTTTCTTGTCTAACTAACCGCAGATCTGAAGATATTGGCAGCCACTTTTGTTGTTAGGGCTATTAGTTATGCGTAGCTAAAGTGGTCCTTTTTCGTACACTTCGACAAAAGATTCATACTAACACATAATGTCTCTAGGAATAGAAGTCTGGGCTACTATGGAATTAGGATATGCCCCAAAGGCAACTGACACGGAGAAAGAAACAAAACAAGATTTTGTGGCTAATGAAAAAGCCATGAATGCCATCTTGAATGGATTATGTGAAGCATAGTTTATTAAAGTAATGCACAAAGACTCTGCCAAAGAAATATGGGATACTCTTGAGAACATATATGAGGGAGACAAGAAAGTAAATAATGCCAAAATTCAAGTCTATAGAGCCCAGTTGGAGAACTTAAAAATGAATGATGATGAAGACATTGCAAGTTTCTTTCTAAAAGCTGCAAAAATTATTAACAATATGAAAGCTCTTGGAGAAAAAATGCCATAACGTATAATTGTGCAAAAGATTCTAAGATCTCTTCCATCCAGGTTTAATCCAAAAGTGTCTGCAATAGAAGAAACAGCTGATTGGGAGACCTTGACCATGAACCAGCTACTTGGAAATCTAACAACCTATGAAATGAGACTCCCACAGAAAAAGCCAAGTACGAGGGAAGCATCTTTTAAAACAGAAAAGAAGAAAGAAGAAGAGGGAGACATATGCTCCTGCTCGGATGAAGAAGAGGCAAATTTTGTCAAGAAATTGGATAGAGGCTCAGGTAAATACAAAGGTAAACTCCCCTTAAAATGCTTTAACTGTGGAAGAGTGGAACACTATGCTGCTAAGTGTCCTCACAAGAAAGTAAGGAATCAGGTTCAAGAGTCAGATAAAAATAAATCAAAGAACTGGCAGAAAGGAAAGAAGTTCAACAGAAAATCCTTCTATGCTCAACAAGACAGTAGTACATTTGAAGATTCATATGAATCCTCAAGTGAAGAAGGAACCTCTGAATTCTTATTGATAGCCATAGAAGAACTTGAAGGTCTCCTGCTAGAAGATGAAGAAGGTGAAGGTGAAGTCGACCTTGAGGGGGAGCTAAGAAGTGCTCTAGAAGAGATTCATAGACTCAAGCTGAAATGCAGAAAACAAAAGGACATTCTCCTCAAGTATGTACAAGAAGAACATAATTCAGAAGTCCTTAAGCTGCTAAAGATAGAGCTTGAAGAAGCCAAGAAGATAGAGGACATGTTACTTAAGCAAATAAAAGAAAAAACTGAAGAACAAGAAAATTTGGAAGAAGAAGTAGTATGTCTCAGGAAGAAATTAGAAAATGATCAAAGGAAAGTGGTTATAAACTCTTCTCAAACAACAAGCTCTAATAAGTTGAATGAAATTCTGGTTGCTCAAATATCCCCTATGATAAAGACTGGAATAGGCTATGAAGGAGAATCAAGTAAAGGAAAAGAAAAGGTTGAAAAAGAGATTATTTTTGTAAAATCAAAGAAGAATGATGAAGCAGCTCAAACAGTTTCTACAAAAGAAGAAATTTGTAATAAGGAAGACAGAGATCAGAAGAAACCACTAGTAGTAAAACACTAAGACCCCTGAGTATGTAAAATTTGGAAACCATCAAAAGAGATTCTTCCCTCCTATGAAGAATGCCACCTGTTATGCTTGCCACAAGCTGGGACACATTACTGCATATTGTCATGCAAGGAGGAGTAACTCAAGCCAGCTAAAGATGCAAACATTGAAGAGACTGCCTCAAGAAAACAAATGGAAGAGACAACCTTACATCAGGTATGCAAATAGCTTCTATGGTTACTGCTTTTATTGTAAGGAATTTGGTCATAAAATCATTGAGTGTAGAAAGTATGGACAAAGATTGATGTTTAACACCTCAAGGAGGTTTATGAATCAAAGAAATTTTTTTCATACTCATAATTCTACAAAAATTATGATCAAATGTTGTGTATGCAATCAAGTTGGACATATATCGTCCAAATGTCCTCTAAGAATATATAGTTCATCTCTTCATAAAAGATACCAAACAAAAGGGTGCCTCCACTGGATAAAGAAGGTGAATAAATGTGACTTGGCTCTAACTGCTCAAGACCTGAAAAGCCAGTGGTATTTGGATAGTGGCTTCTCAAAACACATGACTGGAGACAGAAGAAAGTTTATAACTCTTGATGAAAAGAAATCTGGCAATGTCACTTTTGGCAATGAAAAATCAGGTAAGATCAAGGGAAAAGGCTCAGTAACCATAGACAATGGTAGAGGAAAGGCCCAAGATGTACTATTTGTAGATGGGCTGAAAGAAAATTTACTAAGTGTCAGTGAGATGTGTGACAAAGGTTACGAAGTTCTATTTAGAGCACAAGACTGTGAAGTCAGATAAAGCACCACAGGTAAGACTCTACTCAAAGGTGTTCGAACAGAGAGCAATGTTTACATTGTGAAAGAGGAAGATGAAGCATTCCATCTTAGCAAACTTGAGGTGTCATGGTTATGGCATAAAAGATTGGGAAATCTCAGCTTCGATCACATCATTAGACTAAGCAAGAAGAAAGCTATCAGAGACCTACCAAAAATAAAGACGCCTTCTAATACCATATGCAAATATTTTCAATTGGGTAAACAGACCCATACATCATTTAAGGCCAAAGATGAGTTATCAACAAGAAGACCTCTACAATTTGTGCACATGGACCTGTGCGGACCAGCAAGAACTAAAACGCCAAGTGGATGATCATAATTCATGCTGATAATAGATGATTTCTCCAGAATGACATGGGTTGCATTTCTGAAGAATAAATCGGAAGCTCTGGAAAAATTCAAAATATTCAAAGCTTTAGCAGAAAACCAGACAAGATAAAAACTGAAATGCATCAGATTAGACAAAGGAGGTGAATTAACAAATTATGACTTTGCTAACCTATGCAATGAACATGGCATAAAACAACAATTTACTATTGCAAGGACACCTCAGCAAAATGATGTAGCAGAAAGACAAAACAGATCTGTTCAAAAAATTGCCAGAGCCATGATGCAAGAGAATAATATTGCTCAAACTTTCTGGGCAGAAGTAGTGCACACAACAGTACATATCCTTAATAAATCTCACTTAAGGCCGGGCAGTGACAAGACTCCCTACGAACTGTGGCATGGAAAGCCAGCTTTAATCAAACATTTCAGAATCTTTGGTAGCAAGTGTTACATAAATAATAAAGATGAAAATCTTGGAAAATTTGATGCAAGATCAGATGAAGGAATATTTCTAGGATATGCATCCAAAAGCAAAGGGTACAGGTGCTACAACAAGACTCTTCGAAAAATAGTAGAAAACATTGATGTGAGATTTGATGAAGAACTTCCAAACAATACAAGGGATACAGACTGCTACAATCCATCAGACAACCATGAAGAAGAAAACCAAGATGATGAGGAAACAAGCAAGACAACAGAAGATACAGAGCTGAGGTCTAAAGTTCCCTCAAGATATACTCATAAAAAACCATCCTGAAGATCAGATCATTAGAGACAAGAGAGTAGGGGTCCAAACAAGAAGGAAGATAATAGAACAAACTGAAGAGGTATACATAGCCATGTTGTCACAAATAGAGACAAAGAAATTCGAAGAAGCCAGCAAGGACAAGTCTTGGGTAAAGGCAATGAATGAAGAATTGGACCAAATTGAGAAGAACAATACCTGGGAACTAGTTCCTAGACCAATTGAGAAAAATATCATTTGTTCAAAATGGGTATTCAAAAACGAAATGAATGAGCAAGGACAAGTAATCAAGAATAAAGCCAGACTGGTATGCAAAGGATATTCACAAATCGAAGGACTTGATTACGATGAAACATTTTCCCCTGTAGCCAGAATGGAAGCCATCAGAATGTTTCTGGCCTTTGCATGCTACCAAAACTTCAAAGTATATCAAATGGATGTAAAATCTACATTTCTGAATGGAGACTTAGAAGAAGAAGTCTACATGGAACAACCATAAGGCTTCTCATTAAAAAACAAAGAAGACTATGTATGCAGACTGAAAAAGGCTCTTTATGGACTGAAACAGGCTCCTCGAGCTTGGTACTCAATATTGGATAAATATTTGCAAAAACAAGGCTTTAAGAGAGGTGGAGTAGACAACAATATGTACATAAAAGCCCATGAAAATGAACACCTGATTTTTGTAGTATATGTTGATGACATTATGTTTGGAAGCAACAGAGAAGAACTAGTAAAAGGGTTTGCTGATGAGATGAAAACAAAGTTTGAGATGTATATGATTGGAGAGCTCAGTTTCTACTTAGGACTTCAAATTCAGCAAAAGAACACAGGTACATTTATCTCACAGGAAAAATACTTGAAAGAAATGTTGAAAAAGTTCAAAATGGAGGACTGCAAACCTGTGTCAACTCCCATGATCATGGGATGCAAGCTGTGTGCTGATGATGGATCTGCTGATATAGATCAAAAACTCTACAGATCCATGATAGGAAGTTTGGTTCTTTTGAAAGCATCAAGACCAGACATCATGCTAGCAGTAGGACTAGTGGCTAGATATCAAGCTGCACCTAAACAAAACCATCTTCTGGCAGTAAAAAGAATATTCAGATATCTACAAGGAACAGCACAGTATGGACTTTGGTATCCTAAAGGCAAAAGCTTCACCTTGACAACATACATAGATGCAGATTGGGCCAGCTGTGTGGATGACAGGAAAAGCACAAGTGGAGGTGCTTTCTATCTAGGAGAAATTCTAGTGGCATGGTTAAGCAAGAAACAAACATCTATGTCTCTGTCTACAACAGAAGCAGAATATATAGTAGCAGCAGCATGTTGTACACAAGTCATGTGGATGAAGCAAACTCTTCAAGACATGAAGGTAAGAATTAATGAGCCTATCTCAATTAAATGTGATAATACAAGTGCTATAAGTATATCTAAAAATCCTGTGCTTCACTAAAAAACGAAGCATATCCCAGTCAAATATAATTTTCTCCGAGAACAAGTGGCTCAGAAGATAGTGAAGCTGGAGTATGTGCCAAGAAAAGAACAAACAACAGATATATTTACCAAACCTCTTGCTAGAGAACCATTCAAATATTTGAGAGATAAACTAGGGGTAGTATCTGTAGATGCTACTCTTTGATATAAAGAGAAAGCACAATTTCAGGGGGAGAACAGAAATGAAAATATCATTCCAGGGGGAGATCAACCAACAAGGGAAGCATGGATCAGGTCCTCAGGATCAAAGGATTATGGAAAGAATACATCTAGCATAAAGGATTCAATGAAAAGGCTAAAGCGTCAGCATTTTAGATTTAATCCACAGTGTGGAGCAGCAGGGTATAAAGTCAGAAGATATCAGAGAGAGGAAATGCACAAAATGTTGAAAAGGGATAAAAACACAGGATTAAAGGATAGAATCTACACTATGAGATGTGCAACACCTTGCCATTGATGTCAAAGGGGGAGGAAGAGTAGGCAAAGTGTATGCAAACAAAAAAAGTGTATTGCCATCAATGCCAAAAGGGGAGACTGTTGGAAATGTTGGCATTGATAGCAAAGGTAAAGACAGGAGCAGCACCTAAACTATTCATAATGCATGAGACATGAAGAAGAGGCAGTTTTAGAGAAGCTTCAGGAGCACAAAGGAGCAGCACCTGAACCAGCAATAAGGCAAAGTAGAAGATGGCAATAGAGGCTGCAAAGAAGCAAATGTAGGGCTGCAGATTTAGGGAGGCAGATTAGAGTGCAGTAAGAGGGCCATTGGACTGAAGATCTGGTGAGAACCACAAAACCCTGTAAATAAACTCACTGTGTGAAGAAAGAAATTATTTTAGGGTTATCTGTACAATGATTGAATTGAATTCTGTGTGTGTGTGTGTATATATATATATATATATATATATATATATATATATATATATAGGTGTCTATTTAATGATAGAGAATGTGCGTTAAAAACCTGTGTTGAGGGTAAAAGATCACTGGTCGAAATGACGAAGAGTACTTCTGTTGAATGCCTGTATATAAAATAAATTGTAAATGATGATCCTGCACGCATTGTTGAAATGATGAAATGCCGAGGATGGTTACTGTTAGGTCTCTGTAATAAGCAAGATTGGAAAAAGTCTGATCACAGAGTTAACATCATTTCAACCAACTTTGGGATTCTAGGATCTAGCCCTCCTGAATCCGGAGAGGGATCTCTCCAATATGTACAAAGATGGATTTGTCTTTGAAATTTAGGGTAATGATATTAGGCTAGTTATGAAGACCAAGGGTTCGTTTGGTTTTTTGGATGGTTGAACATAGTTGCTGTCTGAGGCGGAAAAATATATTATGCAAATAGGTTCAAAAGTGAGAAGTTGCAAGAAAAAAAGAGTAAGCTTTGGTCAAGAAGAAAGATGATAGCAGATTTTTAGTCCATTGGTCTATGGATTCATAAGAGGATTTAATTGAAACAATCAGGTCCAAGAGTGGTCTATGGGGCAAGTCATCTATGCATAAGGATCTCTTTAAAGTTTGATTTATGGAATGGAGTGATACAATAAGAAAGGGAAATGACAAATGCAGAACAAAGAGTAGCCCATGATCTGGTAAGTACTTTGAAACTAGCCAGCCTTTGACCAGGCACTTAAGAAAAACATAGAAGCAAGCTAAGATCTGGTAAGTACTTTGAAACTATCCAGTCTTTGATACACTTCGGATATAAAACATATAAAAACAAAAGGGAAACCTGGAGGCAACCTTTGGAGTGGAAGTTAGCGGGCCGGGCGCACCACAAATCCTCTCCTAGCTCTTCTTTACTTGGTTACTTTCAAGACAGTCACAGAGATAACACAGAATGGCCTAAGATCTGATAAGTACTTTGAAACTAGTCAGCTTTTAACACATCCTAAGGGAAACAATCAAATAGTTGAGCAAATAAGAAAGGGACTTAGGGCTAACCTTAATTTCCTCAGTTCATCTTCACACAACATATATTGAAAGTAACATTTAAAAATAACATTCAGATAAGACAACAAGACAAGGGAATGCCAACATCCCTGTACTTAAACTGAATTAAATCTTTTTCAAATAGCACACTTGAGAGAAAACATTTAAATAAAGGTTTTTCAGCCAGAGAAGGTTACTGATATACAGTAGGTCCTCACCCTGTTTAAACTATTCTTTATAGTGTAAAATGAAACAAATTGAAAACATAAACAAAATACAAGTTACGGTGAGAATAACATCACGATCAGCATAGACCAGGATCCCATAAATTAGCTTGTATTGATGCTTCAAACCAGTTACAATCTTCAAATCCAGTGTTTTAATCCATCTCTCTTCACAACCTAACGTATATGTTACAAGCAGAGCTCCAAGAGCCAGTGAAATCCTATCTACAATCAAGAGTCTCCAGCTCAGTGACAATTTTCAATGCTTCAACAATTACATTAACAACCAACCCCTCACTCATCTTCTACTGAAGTATTTATAGAAAGATGAGGAGGTGAGATCTGATGAAAAGATCTCAAAAACCAATTAATACAGATATTAATGTCTTCTTGCCCATCGAGGGGCTCAACGAAGAACTATACAGGTGTTCCTTCATATTTAAATGATTTACACTCATGAATTTAGCTCGGTGGGAGCTTTATTAGAATTTTGAGGCTTTGTGTATCAATAGGGTTGCTCTGCCGACATTCTGTCATTAATTTCCTGGCAGAAATAACTCCTTTGGTTGTGTCAAGGCAAAATGTCTGACTTTGATCAATAAATTCGGTTCTTGATTGAATCCTTTGAGGCACAGGTGGCGCTTTAGTTGGTGGGAAGAATCAATTTGCTTCCAGCTGTGGCGGTGAAGAATTTCTTGATAAAACACTTTAGATTTTCCTTCAAATCGTGTTTTTAGATCGAGGATTAGGCGTTTGATAACTGTCTTAGCCTTAATCCCCACAAATTTGTCCACTAATCTGATGTTCTGGTTCATTCTTAGTCTTCAATCTCTGATACTCTTTTTCTGCATTGATCTTCATGGCTTTTCTGTCGTGCAGGGCTGCACAGGTCATATAAGGCATCAATGCCTAATAAAACATCAATGAAACATCATATTAAACCCTGTGGATTATTTAATTATGTATTCGAAAGCCGGAGGATCATCATCCTCGACCTACGAAAATTTCTTCATTTTAAGCGAAAAAACCTTAAACCTGCACAATACAAACAAAATGAGGAAATCCTGCATTTATATGGGTAAATCTGCATCAGAGGGCATGTGGGAGAATGAGATGATCGGAGCCGTTGATAGCGCTATGATCGATGGTCGGGAGCGACTTGGAAAGTGAGCGGCGGAGGAGGTTTGACGGGGCCATAGAATCAAAAGGACGAATAATAGCCGTCGATCTGTAGAGATTGAAGGCGGAGATTGAATCTTGGACGCGCTGGGGCCCGGATAAAACACGCACAGCTTCTTTAAAGAGCGGGCGTTTCAAGTGGATGAGAGCCGTTAGATGCGTGAGGTCAGATCGGACGGCGATCATTGATTCCGCTGGGCGGCCTTCGTCCGATGGATAACGCGCGGGGGACGAACTTTATGCAGCGGTTTTGAAAAATGTACGGGGACGCGTGGCAGCCAGCGTATGGAATCGTTGGGCAACCGGGAAAAACCGTCCTTCGCACGAAGGCGGTGCGGAAAAAACCAAGCGGTTTCGAGAAGTGACGTAATGCTGGGGGGTCCACACGATAGGTCTCGTGCCGCACCATCCGATCTACGGATCAGATCGACGGTCGAAATTGTTTTTAAAGTCATATGGGCGGAAAACCTTTGAAATCTGATTAAACCCAATTTTCACAATTTATAAAGGTTTTTTGGGTATTGGGTAGAGGAAATGAATAAGCGCCCGATAGGTTTAGCAACGGGTCCTGACGCTCAGGAATATGAAGGAAAAAGGGGTAAGTGTCTTAGCCTGAGGGGCTTAAGTCTAGCACATAGAAAATATGTATTTCCTATGGTTTTTAAAGGGAAACGAAGGTTGCGATAAGGTAAAAAAGTGAGTTTTCAACCTTATGGAAGGGATTTTAATAAAATGGAAAGGAAGGAACATGAATTTGTGGGGTTTTCATGGGGAATGGAGAATAGAAAATGAGGTTAGTGGTGGAAAGAATAAAAAGGGGAAAGGGTCCTTTGCAGAAGTATTGAACTGTGGATTTTTATAGGATTTCAGAGGTTTTGAAGAGGGAAACAGCTGTGAAGATTAACCAGCAGTATGAGTTTCACCAAAAGACTTCAAGCACCAACAAATTTAGGACTGAATTTGTTTCTTGAAGGCGGCAAAGAATATTTAGCCACCAGCTGATATGATAGGAAAAATATGGGTGGCTAACAGCGGCTCCACTTGGGGATGGTGCCTTCCTGAAGGCATCAAGAATTCAGACTTGATTTCTCTGGGATGCTAACTACTGCCTGATCCATTATTTGCTCTGGCTTTGTTCTGAAAAGTAATATCAGTCATGAAAGAAATATGAACTTCATCAATACAACCTCTACCTACCCAATCCTACTGATCTAACATTTTTTCTTCATCAGAGTGCACTTGGATTGGCAAACTCTTTTCACAACCTTTTATTCTTTTGAAAGCATAAAAAACTAATCTACTTCTATTCCTTATTTCTCCTTGAACTCAGATTAAACATTTGAGCTCAAAAATTTATCTACCTATTCTACTGTTTGTTGGGATTAAACTGTCCAACAGGCTTTCATTCTCTAAATTCTAAAGCATAAATTTCAAAAACAACTTAGTCAAGATTAAGCTGTTTGACTAACTGTGATCTATGGCATAAAAACAAGCTACACATAGATTATTATTTGCAGAAAAAATAGAAACAAAATGGAAGGCTTAAGATCTGAAAGTCTCTTATCATGGCCTTCTCTTTTCTTCGCAGCTTTGTTTTTGCTTTGCTTTTGAGCCGTCTTTGCTTTTCTTCTGGTTCAGATTTTAAATTGATTAGAACCAGACTTTTAATTTCTTTGACTCAGAATTTAACATAGATCTGAGTCATCTCTCTTTGGAAACTTTGGTTCAGATTTTGAGTTTGTTTGAACCTTCAATTTCTAACCTAATCTATCTACTGATAAGCCAAGATTGAACAGTTTGGCAAATCAAATTTTCTACCCTATCAGCAATAAATTGAAAACTAGTTAGTCAAGTTTAGGCTGTTTGACTAGCTAGAAGTGTGTTTTAGGAGTGGCATTTGAGCTTGCACACTTTCATATTTGTTTCTCTTTTGGGCATGGGGCTTTGCCTTTCTTGTTTTCATTTCTGCCCTCTTTTCTTTATTTTCTTTGTTTTTGTATTTTTTATCTTTCATAACTTTGAATGTAATGGCGGATGGACTATTCATAATCGAAAAAGATAAAAAGGCTTCAAAAACATAAAAAGGATCAAGAGAAGTAATGCTTAAGCATCCTGCCATTGACAGGACCCCCAAACAATTCTGTTCCATCCAGTTCCTGTAAGAAAAATGCATTATTACTAGCGACTGAATGAATAGAGTAAGGGCCAAGCCATAGATTATCAAATTTTCCATGCTTTCCCTTGTCTTCCCTCCTTGAATCCCACTTCAAAACTTTGTCCCCAATATTGAAATTTCTGGCCTTTGTTCTTCTATCAAATATCTTCTTGATACTGTCTTGTTTCTATAATGCTTTGTTATACACCTCCTCCCTAGTTTGCTGAAGATGAATGTTTTGATTTATTCTTCTGATTAGGTCATTTTCTTCAGTCTGCAACTCTTGAATTAACTTCATAACCGGTAGACCAAGGCTGTTAGGAAAAATTGCATCTGTACCATACACAAGCTGGAAGGGTGACATGCCAATAGATTTCTTCAAAGTTAATCTGCCAGCCCAAAGTGCATGGATTAGCTTTGTGTGCCAAGACTTTTTATTTTCCTCCAACAGTTTCTTGATTATGTTCATTAAGATTTTTTTGGAAGATTCTGCAAGTCCATTCCCTTGAGGGTAATAGGCTGTGGAATGCCCCAACGTTATCTGGTATTTATGACAGAAGTCCACCATTTTCTTTGATCCAAATGCTGCTGCATTATCTGTGATGATCTTGGTAGGACAGCCAAATCTGGAGAGAATGTTAGTCTCCATGAATTTTATGATAACTGAGTCATTGGCTTGCCTACAAGGAATGGCTTCTATCCACTTATTGAAATAGTCTGTGGCAGTAAGAATCCACCTATGCTGAGCAGAAGATGGTGGATGGATTTCTCCTATGAAGTCAAGTCCCCATTGTTGAAAAGGGGCTTCAACAGTGATTGGATGCAGAGGCAGGGGTAGTAATTTTCTCTTGCCTTCAAAAAATTGGCATTTATGGCAAGTAGTGGTCATCTTATGTATATCAGGAAAAAGAGTGGGCCAATAGAAACCAGCCCTTAGAATTTTGTTGGCTGTTGCCTTCCAGTATAAATGACCTCCACACTCTCCTTCATGAAATTCCTGCTTAACCTTCTCTGCATCAAACTCAGGCAAACATTAAGCAATACACCACTTGCATTTTTCCAATAAAGACATTTATCAAATATGCAATAGTTTATAGCCTTTAACTTTAGGAATCTTGCCTTTGTTTTTGTCAAACTAGGAGGTGTATTCAAATTAAGCAAAACATAAATAATATCATTATACCAAGGAGAATTGACAAAATGGTCTTCAATAATGGGAGTTGATAATTCTTCTTGGTCATCCAAAGAATTAATCATATTAATATCAAGAACTTCACAATTAGATTTGGCCATTAATTTAGCTAGACCCTGGCCTTTGATGAGCTTAGTGGGTTTTATCTCCAAATCATATTCAAGAATAACAACAATCCACTTACCTCTCTTACCATCTGGGTCCTGTGTTAGGATGTCTTTAACAACTGAATTTGGGACAAAGGCAATAATGTGTGAGTGAAGGATGTATACTCTGAAGTCTTTCAATGCTTTGACCAAAGAAAAAGCTTGTTTTTCCATAATGCTATACTTCAAAGGGGCATCCCTCAATGCCTTACTAAAAAATGCAATAGGTTTCTCTTGTCCTTGTGGATTTTTCTGTAAAAGGACAGCTGCAATGGTATGTTCTGATGCAAATGAGAAGATATAAAAATCTTTTAAAAAATCAGGACTTATGAGAACCGGTGTTTTGGTTAACGCTTGTTTCACCAGCTCAAAAGATGTCTTTGCTTCCACGGTCCATTTCACCCCTTGCTCCTTCTTCAACATGTTTGTGATATTCCTAAGGAGCTCAGCTAGGTTAGGGATGAACCTTCTCAAAAAGTTGATCTTTCCAATGAAAGACTGCAACTCTTTGATTTTTCGAGGATGAGAAATTTGCAATATGGCCTCAATCCTCTTTGGATCTATCTTTATACCCTCTTCTGAAATAATGTGCCCAATAAGTTTACCTTCTTGGAGACCAAATAGTGTTTTCTTAGGGTTTAAAGATATTCCAAAATTTATGCACTTCTCGAAAACGTTTCTCAAATGTTCTAAGTGTTCTTCATCTGTTTTTGAAAACACAGTGACATCATCAAGATAGATAATGATGAAGAAACCCAACTCTTCCGAGAATGCTATGTCCATGGCTCTTTGAAAGGTTGCTCCAGCATTCATTAGACCGAAAGGCATTTTCACATACATGAAGGTGCCCCAGGGTTTAGTAAAGGCTGTCTTTAATTGATCAGCAGGGTGAACTAAGATCTGATTGTACCCTGAATAGACATCAAGCAAAGAAATTCTTTTAGACCCTACCACCCTTTGTAAAATATGATCCATTTTTGGTAAAGGGTAGTTGTCCTTTAATGAAGCTTTGTTTAAATCTCTAAAGTCTTTGAGAGTGCAAGCTTCTGTGATCCATAACATATTAGATTATAAATCTTTCGGGAAATCACATTAAAATTCTAATGTGATTTCCCGAAAGATTTATAATCTAATCTCTAAAGTCTATACAAAGCTTGATTTCTCCAGTTTTCTTCCTAACATACAGCAGATTAGACACCCACTCAGAATACCTAATAGGGACAATAATACTAGCATCGTGCATCTTCATGATTTCCTTCTTAACCAATGGTAACTGGATAGGGTTTATTCTGCGCAGTTTCTGTTTGAATGGTTTTTTGTTTTCTTTAAGAGGGATTTTGTGCTGTATTATTTCAGTGTCATAGGACTTAAGATCTTCGTAACTCCATGCAAAAACACCAGAAAATTCTTTGAACAGCTCTATGTATTTGAGTTTAATGTGAGCTGGCAAAGTTGTGGACAGTTTGATCATTTTCAGTTTTTTCTCACTGCCTATATTACATTCCTCCACTTCAGTTTCTACAGGTTCCAGTTTAGGTTTATTGGCCACATCATTAAAATCAAACAATTCTTCTAGAGGGGCCAAACCCTTGGGCAAACTATCATCCTTAGAATGCAGAGTTTCCAACTGCTCTGTTTCAGATTCTGCACTCAACTCTGGTTGGTTTCTGAGTTTGGTAGTCTGAAGTTAATTTTGACAAGTTTAGGAGAAGGCTCTTCCTCACCAAGAAAATTTTCTTCACTGGAGTCTGTATCATAGTCTGAATCTGAGCTATGCAGTTCAAATCCATTTCTGAATTGCATGAAGTCTTCTATTTGTTTATCTCTGTCAAACACCTGCCAGTATTTCTTGTTATCTGGGACAGCTGGTCTAAATTTTATTTGAGGTGAAAAATCATCGATCTGGTATGGCGTTAAACATGTCCTAGCTACAAAGGCTAAATTGTGAGCTATATAATTTCTTTTTCTTGGGAAAAAACTTAGTGTGGAGCTCTCAAATGTTTTCAAAATATCCATGACATCATTCCGATAGGCCCTAAGTCTGGGATGATTTGCATTATATTCCCCATTGACTTGCCTAATTATTAACTCAGAATCCCCATACACATTTATTTTTTTGGCTCCTAACTTCTTCAAGAGATGCAAGCCTAAGAGAAGGGATTCATATTCTGCTATGTTGTTGGAACACTGAAAGTTTAATTTACATGAAATACATTATGTATGATTGTTTTCAGTGTTAGTAATCCAGACACCTGCACCAGCATTTGTTCTAGTGCATGACCCATCAAAATACATAGTCCAGAGAGGATCATTTTTCAGTTTTATCAGTTTGGTGCATGTCCTCTGTATGATTTGACCCCTCAAGTTTTTCATCGGGTTGAGGATTTCTCTCTTGACTGTCAAGGTTTAACAGCAAGGGATTCATGACTTGTAATTCAAGACCGGTGTTTTTTTTTCCAATGTTTTCAAATGCAGCAAACCATTTTGACACTTCAGTGTTGTGTTCCTCTTCCTCCATTTCAGCCATTGATCCTTTTAGAGTGATTTGTTCAGGTAGCGTTTCATCATTAAACATGATAAAAGAATCAAGGCTCGTACTTACAGCATATAGAGGAGAGTTTTGAGGCCTGTCTTGAGTTGTCACTGTGTATTGCATGTGGGACTCCCTGTAAAGTCTTCTAGTCTGATTGAAAAGAGGGATAGTCGCATAGGTCATGTCCATTTGCATGGTCCCCTGTAACTTAGCCCCCCAAGATCTTGACAAAATCATTCCATACTTTGGGGGTACATCAGCCACAACAACATCCATGACTAAACAATTGGTTGGAATTTGGGCTAAATTAACACAGAGGTCTTTGATCAATCCTAGACATTTAACTCTGCTTGAGTCAAAGGAGTAAAGGTCTTTGTAAGGTCTCGTAATTTCAAGACCCAGGCTTTCCATCACAGCTTTTGGCATTAAATTATGGGAAGCGCCTGAGTCATGCATAGCATTGTGCAAAATTTTGTCATGAACATTCAAACTTACATAGAAGGGAGGGACAGGTCCCTCTTGAAACTTACCTTCAATCTTTGGACCAAAAATTAGCTCTGGTTGGTCATCATTAAGATTGAGTGTATCCTCATTTTCCTCTAGGTTCAAATCCTTCAAAATTTTGGACCTATATACATGTTGGGCAGCTAACTCGGTTAAGGGAACAGATATTTTGATTTTTGAGATTTCCTGTTCCAGGCTGAAAGGAATTTGATTCTTTAAGGTGTTGGTTTCAGCCTTGTTTACTGCCACTTTATCAGCAACAACAACTTGCTGATTTGTTTTCTCTACAGTTGACACAGTGGTTATAATAGGAGTACTAGTTGAAGTTTTAGTACTACTGATGTTTGCACTCTATTTTTCCAGATTTTGAGTGTCTTTCTCTTCACCTTTACCAGAATTATCAGCAACTGTTTTTTCTTTTTGTTTGACTGTTTTAGGCTTGGTTGCAGTGCTGCTTTGAGAGGATTTGTCAGAGGTTTTTTTGTTGGGGGTTTGTTGATTAGATTTACTTCTGAGTTCATATTCCTTTGAAGGCTCTATGACAGCATTTTCCATGTTTTGATAGTAATTTTCATTATCATCTCTTTTGTCATCGTAAGGTGTATAAAGACCTTGCTTTCTATCATAATGAACCTCGAATCTATCATCATCTACCCCAAATAGTTTTATATCATCATCCTCTGTTATTTGAGCCACTTCCTCAACCTCACTTACATAGTTTTGATGAAAGGGAGGAGTGATCTGTTGATCATCTTCCCTGGGTCTGTTCGGAGGTTGATTCCTTCTTAAATTATGATTCTGGTTTTGGTTTCTGTTTTGAGGAGCATTTTGATTTAGACTTTCTTGCGCTCTCTCTAGAATGCTCATTTTCTTCATCATTTCTTCCATCATTCTTTCCATTTTTGAGCTTGAGGTGGAAGGTGTGGATTCCTCTCTAAAAGATACTTTCTTTTCAGCTTTCATCCTTGCTATCTTCTCCATAAGGTTAACTTCCACAGAAAGAGCACCTCTTTGCATATCTTCAAGGGTTGCAAAATCTCTTTCTCTGAGTGAATAGGTCATGTCAGCATCAAACCCTTCAGGAAACTTGTTTAAAGCTGAGCCCTGTGGAGGTTTTAGTTCAGGAGAAAGTGCATTATACACACTATTAAATATGGTACAATAAGCCTGTACACTTTCCCCTAGGTTTCTATGTAGATTGTTATAGTCAGCAAGGACTTGGAGAGGATTCTTCCTCACTTCCCATTTTTTTAAGAATGTTTGATGGAAGCCTTGGAGATCATTAATACTATGGGGGGCTAAACCTTTAAACCATTTTCTTGCTTCTCCCCCCAGACTTTGAGCAAATAGTCTAAGTTTGGCAGAATCATCATCGATTTCATTTCTGTCAAAGTAGTCATTCATCTTGTCCACATGTTGTGATGCTGTTGTAGTATTGCTAGCATCATACAATGGGATTTTGGACTGATAGTCCTGTGGAAGATTGACTAATGGTACAGGAAGGACTAAGGGAGCATACCATGCTGCCATGATAGGTGGTGGGTTGACAAGAGTTGGGGTGGGCTGAAATGAAGTGGTTTGAACAGTGGATGAGGGATGGACAGAAGTGGATGGGATAGCAGTAGATTGATGAGCTGATCTTGGATGAGAGACACCTAAGTTAAGAAGAACATGTAAATCAGGAGGTTTTGATTCTCTACTCCCCAGGTGTTCACTTGTTTTTTGAGATGAATGTGAAGACTCAGAATCTAGCTGATCTAAATCACCAAATGACCTAGTCCTAAATGGGTTGACTAAATCATCTTGTGATTGTTGTAGAGCTGAAAGATTTCCAGGGACTGAATTAGCTCTTAGGGATGATCTAAAAACAGTTGAAGATGGTATCTTAGGAGACTTCCTAAGGATTATTTCTGGGTTATCAACTATCTCAGGTGGATCAGGGTCAGGATGGGCTCTAGTGCGAATATTTCTAGAAGCCACTATGTTATTTTTTAGACCCAAATAAACAAGAAAATTTCAACCAGATATGACAATCTTTGAGGGGTTAACTAATCTGTTTTCACAATTTTAATCCTACAGCCTTCTAACTGAGTTTGAAGGATATTATAATGATGAGGGTTCTTCCGAGTGGAGTCTTAAGGTCTGTTCAGGATTGTGGAGTCGCCAGGTGGAAAGTTTAGAGTGTTTCCAAAGAAGTACATTGTCCACCACAGTGCTTGTGAGACATCCCTTTTCAAGGCTATCCCAAAACACAACAAACTCTAACTAGAGATTGACTGGGAGGGCATTCACCAGATATGTCACCTATAAAAGAGGATGAGATCCGGAGGCTACCTGGCCCTTTCCAGACCCTGTCTAAGAGTATAGGGTAAAACACATCAAAAGGTGTAGGCAAGATATCAAAAACTAGTGTTTTACTACCAATCTGAAATGTTTTTTTTTGTATTTTCTGAATTGTTTTTATTTGTGGTTTCTAAGAATAAGCTACCTTTGCTTCAAAACTTAGCTACGGTTCTGAGACAAAGACAATATACTCTTATGGCTAAGCCAGCTGATTTTCCAAGGTTAGATAAAAACTTAAGAGAATCCTAGAGTTAACCTAGTTTGTCACTGATTCAAACAAGTTTCATCAGGATTACCATTTCTTGGTAGTGCTTGAAAAGGATGCTTTTAACTCTCAATTTTTTCTTGAATAAAAAGGTTTTCTAGGGTCTCTAAGGTCTTATACAAACACTCAATTCCCCAGTGGAGTCGCCAGAAATGTTAAGTCTCTGTAATAAGCAAGATTGGCAAAAGTCCGATCACAGAGTTAACATCATTTCAACCAACTTTGGGATTGTAGGATCTAGCCCTCCTGAATCCGGAGAGGGATCTCTCCAATATGTACAAAGATGGATTTGTCTTTGAAATTTAGGGTAATGATATTAGGCTAGTTATGAAGACCAAGGGTTCGTTTGGTTTTTTGGATGGTTGAACATAGTTGCTGTCTGAGGCGGAAAAATCTATTATGCAAATAGGTTCAAAAGTGAGAAGTTGCAAGCAAAAAAGAATAAGCTTCGGTCAAGAAGAAAGATGATAGCAGATTTTCAGTCCATTGGGCTATGGAGTCATAACAGGATTTAATTGAAACAATCAGGTCCAAGAGTGGTCTATGGGGCAAGTCATCTATGCCTAAGGATCTCTTTAAAGTTTGATTTATGGAATGGATTGATACAATAAGAAAGGGAAATGATAGATGTAGAACAAAGAGCAGCCCAGGATCTGGTAAGTACTTTGAAACTAGCCAGCCTTTGACCAGGCACTTAAGAAAAACATAGAAGCAAGCTAGGATCTGGTAAGTACTTTGAAACTATCCACCCTTTGATACACTTCTGATAGAAAACATATAAAAACGAAAGGGAAACCTGGAGGCAACCTTTGGAGTGGAAGCTAGCGGGCCGGGCGCACCACAAATCCTCTCCTAGCTCTTATTTACTTGGTTACTTTCAAGACAGTCACAGAGATAACACAGAATGGCCTAAGATCTGATAAGTACTTTGAAACTAGTCATCTTTTAACACATCCTAAGGGAAACAATCAAATAGTTGAGAAAATAAGAAAGGGACTCAGGGATAACCTTAATTTCCTCAGTTCATCTTCACACAACATATATTGAAAGTAACATTTAAAAATAACATTCAGCTAAGACAATAAGACGAGGGAACGCAAACATCCCTGTACTTAAGGTGAATTAAATCTTTTTCAAATAGCACATTTGAGAGAAAACATTTAAATAAATGTTTTTCAGCCAAATAAGGTTACTGATATACAGTAGGTCCTAACCGTATTTAAACTGTTATTTATAGTGGAAAATGAAACAAATTGAAAACATAAACAAAATACAAGTTACGGTGAGAATAACATCACCATCAGCATAGACCAGGATCCCATAAATTAGCTTGTATTGATGCTTCAAACCAGTTACAATCTTTAAATCCAATGTTTTAATCCATCTCTCTTCACAACCTAACCTATATGTTATAAGCAGAGCTCCAAGAGCCAGTGAAATCCTATCTACAATCAAGAGTCTCCAGCTCAGTGACAATTTTCAATGCTTCAGCAATTACATTAACAACCAACCCCTCACTCATCTTCTACTGAAGTATTTATAGAAAGATGAGGAGGTGAGATCTGATGAAAAGATCTCAAAAACCAATTAATACAGATATTAATGTATTCTTGGCCATCAAGGGGCTCAATGAAGAACTATACAGGTGTTCCTTTGTATTTAAATGATTTACACTCATGAATTTAGCTCGGTGGGAGCTTTATTAGACTTTTGAGGCTCTGTGTATCAATAGGGTTGTTCTGCCAACATTCTGTCATTAATTTCTTGGCAGAAATAACTCCTTTGGCTGTGTCGAGGAAAAATGTCTGACTTTGATCAATAAATTCGGTCCTTGATTGAATCCTTTGAGGCATAGGTGGTGCTTTAGTTGGTGGGAAGAATCAATTTGCTTCTAGCTGTGGCGGTGAAGGATTTCCTGATAAAAAACTTTAGATTTTCCTTCAAATCATGTTTTTAGGTCAGGGATTAGGCATTTGATAACTGTCTTAGCCTTAATCCCCACAAATCTGTCCACTAATCTGCTATTCTGGTTCATTCTTAGTCTTCAATCTCTGATACTCTTTTTCTGCATTGATCTTCATGGTTTTTTTGTCGTGCAGGGCTGCGCAGGTCATATAAGGCATAAATTCCTAATAAAACATCAATGAAACATGATATTAAACCCTATGGATGATTTCCTTATGTATTCGAAAGCCGGAGGATCGTCATCCTCGGCCTGCGAAAATTTCTTCATTTTAAGCGAAAAAACCTTAAACCTGCACAATACAAACAAAATGAGGAAATCCTGCATTTATATGGGTAAATCTGCATCGGAGGGTGTGTGGGAGAATGAGACGATCGTAGCCTTTGATCGCACTATGATCGACGGTCAGGAGCGACTTGGAAAGTCAGCGGCGGAGGAGGTTTGATGGGGCCATAGAATCAGAAGGACGAATAATAGCTGTCGATCTGTAGAGATTGACGGTGGAGATTGAATCTTGGACGCGCTGGGGCCCGACTAAAATGCCCACACCTTCGTTAAAGAGCGGGCGTTTCAAGCGGATGAGAGCCGTCGGATGCGTGAGGTCAGATCGGATGGTGATCATTGATTCCGCTGGGCGGCCTTCGTCCGACAGATAACGCACGGGGGACCAACTTTATGCAGCGGTTTTGAAAAATGTACGGGGACGCGTGGTAGCCAGCGTATGGAATCACTGGGCAACCGAGAAAAACCGTCCTTTTCACGAAGGCGGTGCGGAAAAAACCAAGCGGTTTCGAGAAGTTACGTAATGCTGGGGGGTGCACACGATAGGTCTCGTGCCGTGCCGTCCGATCTACGGAGCAGATCGACGGTCGAAATTGTTTTTAAAGTCATATGGGTGGAAAACCTTTGAAATCTGATTAAACCCAATTTTCACAATTTATAAAGGTTTTTTGGGTATTGGGTGGAGGAAATGAATAAGTGCCCGATAGGTTTAGCAACGGGTCCTGGCACTCGGGCATATGAAGGAAAACGGGGTAAGTGGCTTAGCCTGAGGGGCTTAAGTCCAGCACATAGAAAATATGTATTTCCTATGGTTTTTAAAGGGAAACGAAGGTTGCGATAAGGTCAAAAAGTGGGTTTTCAACCTTATGGAAGGGATTTTAATAAAATGGAAAGGAAGGAACATGAATTTGTGGGGTTTTCATGGGGAATGGAGAATAGAAAATGAGGTTAGTGGTGGAAAGAAGAAAAAGGGGAAAGGGTCCTTTGCAGAAGTATTGAACTGTGGATTTTTATAGGATTTCAGAGGTTTTGAAGAGGGAAACAGCTATGAAGATTAACCAGCAGTATGAGTTTCACCAAAGGACTTCAAGCACCAAAACATTTAGGACTGAATTTGTTTCTTGAAGGCAGAAAAGAATATTTAGCCACCAGCTGATATGATAGGAAAAATATGGGTGGCTAACAGTTACCGTGAACCCAACCCTATGGGTTATTGAAAGAATGTATGGCAATATAATGTATTATGGTGGTCATGCTGTGCATAAATTGTAATGTCAAACAGTCAGGGGTAAGTGGAATCATATAAAGAAACATTGAAGTGGAGTGCCTTATGATCAAAAGAAACGAAATAATAAAGGCGGAACCTTGTACGAGACCGGAACCCTGGAGTGGAGGAGCGGAACCGCGATGGGTAAACAGAGTGAACGTGGTTTGGAGTAAACGAGTAAGGCGCTTTCCAGGTTTCATCGCACAACTTTTGCGGAGCAAGTGGTATTTTATAATTGAGAGCGATTCCATAGAGGTGCCGACGCATGGCAAGGCGGGACCCAAGGAAATCACCTCCCACCGCGTGTCATCGTGCGGTAATCATCGACAAAATACGCGGAGTGATATTGACACAAGTCGTCGATCTAGAGGGAAGCGATCCGACGGTGGCTATGTTCGGAAGGTGCGCGAAGGATAACCCGTGTATGCCGCGCCATCACCCGTTATTATTCACGCAAGTAGCCCAGTGTGATATCCGTTGGATCGTCAAGGCCGAGGCGATGCGATAACCGCCGTTTGATGGAGAGACCATTAGCATTGGGGCCCACGCATATGTGTGTGTTGTTCAATTAAGGTTTTAAGTTAAATAAGATTCGACGTGAAAAGTGGAAGTTCGTAAACATATTACATATCACCAAGGGTCTTAATATTTGATCGAATACAATACAACTTGTATATGTAATGACCGTGTGCGTGGAGTAAGTGAGAGCAAAAACGGGATTATGACTTGATTGATATATATTAGAATATCTCGATATATTAAAGTGGAATGTGTGCATAAGCATGGCCTGGAACCGATTATAAGTTTAATGCACATGGATGCATTTTTAAATTCCTAAGGTTTAAAAACAAAATCGAGGGTTAATTCAGTATATATATAGTCCCGTATGAAATATTGTAAATATTGAAAGATGAATTTGTATGGAAAAATAAAAAGAAGAGGAGAGCGTGCAGAGATGAAAGGTCGGTTAACATGAATATGTACAGGAATGAAGTGAACAGGGTGGAATATGCATATGGCAGTGAACAAAGAGTATGCGTAACATTCTCTTAACAACAAAGCAGGAAAAAGACAAATCCAAAGAAAGCCAAAATCTAGAAAAGGAGCCGAGTGAAACCGAAATGTGTAATTAAAATGTGAATGTAAATGTTGTAATTATTTTTTTATTGTTTGTGATGCAAAGGCAAGTATCCTAAGGAAAATAAAACTCCCACCGTAGCATGGAAATTTGTGCATATTGTTATAATTTTTTAAATTGTGTTGGATAAAGGAATAAGAAAACAGAAGCCAAAGAGTCATGATTGTTCACTCCAAATTTCTTGTGAAATACAAACAAGTCATGCGAGGATCTCTATATATAATATCAATTTGATATGCACAAAAAAAGAGGGAGAGAGAGCAAACATAGAGAATGCAGAGTATAGAAGAGTGAGGCGAGAGAAGATTAAGAGAAGAAGAACAGAAAGAGAAGCTACATAACATAGCTAATATCTAAGGTAAATAAGCAAACATTCGGTTTGATAAATTGAGGAAGTTGGAGCTTCCCTATCAAGTTGCAGCTTGATAGTCGTTAGTTGTAGTCGATCGAGGTTGGAGCCTCCGTAGGTTGGTGCATGTAGAAAATTCAAGGGAGTTGGTGCTTCCTTGCAAGTTGTAGCTTGCGGGAATTGAGGTTGGAGCCTCCCGTAGGGTTGGTGCCCTGCGAAAAAACAAGTGGTGAGAGGGAGTTGGAGCTTGCCTTTTGCATCACAACAATAATAAGATGTGGTTTTCTCCCTTTATGGGTTTCCACTTATATCCGGTGTCTCGTGCATGATGTTTATGTGTTGATCTGATTTATATCATCTGCTTAATACCTTCTGCTCTCATATTAAGTCTGATGTTATATTATATTAATACTTGCTGTTCTTATTCTAAGATTACTCACATATTAAGTTGGACATGAAATGAAGGTGTAAACAAGGTTTAATAAAAAGTTTAAAAGATCATGAATTTGTTAAATTGATTCACCCCCCCTCTCAGTTTAACTAAGGGTTCAACATTGGCAACATCATCTTGATCAAAAAGCTCCTCTAAAGGTATGAGACCTCTAGGAATTACATTGTCTTTCAGCTACAATACATCCATATGATTTGCTTCAATTTATTTATCATCGATCTTATAATCACCCTCTATGGCAAGTATCCCCCGAATTTTCCTTCACTCGCAAAAAGGAATTGATTTCATTATCATCTCAAAACACTTTCCAAATACCTTAAATTATCCTAATAGAAAGCCGATGTTTGACATAAATTTCAAACTTGTTGCTAGAATTCATTGGAATCTTCAAATTGCTTGCAATAGTGGCAAGAGAATCTGCAATAAGATTCTCGCATTCTGGGGCATCATTTGTCAAAGTGTACTCATAAAACGTCCTCAAAATGTCTAGGACTACATTTCTATAGGCCCTAAATCGCAAATTCTTTGCTTGATACTCTCCTTTTACCTCGTTTGATTATAAACTCCGAGTCTCCATAGACCGAAATCCTCTTTGCATTTAGCTTCCTAAAAAATTTTTCAAACCTACAATCAAAGCTTCATACTCGCTTCATTGTTAGAGCAAATCAAAAAGCCAATTTGTAAGCACATACTCTAACATTATCGAGAACCTTTTCAGGGTTGGAAAATAGGGCTATGAATCCATATTCCTATACCAAAGCACCATCCTTACCAACAGCTACCGTCAAAGTCCATGCTCCAAAGTCCTTCTTCTTCTTCTTCTAGATGCTGAAATTTTTCTTCTTTCTCCATTTTAACTTGATCGACTTCTACATTTTCCTCGTTTGTTCATTCTCCTTTTGTCAGTGCCAGGAATAAAGCTCGTAGATGTTTGTCGCTTTATCTTTTTCCCTCGTCTCAAGAGATTCCCTAAAATTTTATGAAATTTCAAGTACCTCATCTACTTCCACCAATCGAACATTTTCATCATTCAAACCACCATCCGAATATAATAGAAATGACTCTAAATCATGGTGGACCGCATTAATTGGATGATTAACTAGTTTCTCTTTGCTAGTGATCATGTATTCCATTTTCTTCTCCCTCGTATAGTTTTCTCAATTGACCAAACAAGGGAATGGTGGCATAAGAGAAATCAAGTCGTATGGTTCCTTTTAGTTTTGCACCCCATGACCTAGACGAAGCATTCCAAATCGTGGTGGAACATCGGCAACAACTACATCCATCAAAACATTCTTAGTCGGGATTTGATCTAAAGATACTACCAAGTCTTTGATAATACCAATACATTGGACCCTACCCGAGTCAAAGGAATACAAATCATGGTATTTGCGGGTAATATCAAGACCCAACTTCTCCATAATGGCTTTGGGCATCAAGTTGTGTGAGGCTCTGGAGTCCAACATGGGATTATGTAAAATGAACTCATGGAATCTAAGACTCGGGTAAAAGGGAGAGACTTCACTTTATTCTAACCGACCTTCTATGGCCGGACCAAAAATGAGTTCGGGATAATCATCTTCAACATTTACCATATCTCGATACGTAGTCTATTTGCAACATTCTATACACCCGTTGTTTATAAGAGCTATTTTTTTACCAACTCGGCTAAGGGCATGAACACCTTCAACTTAGCAATTTCATTTTCTAAATTAAAATATGGAACTTTTTTCTACCTCTTTAAAGGAAGGATCTTTCTTCTCCACTTGCTCCTTTGTTGCACTAAGCTCGATTATTTTCATTTACAATATTAATCGCCGAGGATGTCTTGTTGGGAGAAGGTTCGACAGTGCTCCTTCCCTTTCCTTTGAGTATTTGAGGATTCGTTTTTTCAATTGTAGCTCTTTCCTTTTTCTCGAATGGGGTTGATCGGCACGTCTCTCGCTCCTCAAGGAATATTTCTTCGTTGCGCTCGACAAAGTGTTCATGTATCCTCATTGATAATCATCTGAATCTTCATCTAACACTACATCATTGGTCAATATGAAATCTTCGTCTTTTTCAAATGTATGTAATCGCTCGTATAGTCTTCATCTTCTCGTGAGAAATATGGGTGCACCATTGGTATTGAAAAAAATGGTTGGCATCAACCATCGGATCATCATCATCATCTGTTTCCATTCCCCGAACGTAATTTTTGCTACAAAGGAGTTCTCGATCTCGTCGTTGTTGCATTGCTTGGTCCTACACTTTCTGTTCTCTTTGTTTAATTCAAAATTGTGGTCGTTGTTGTCCTCTCGAAATTTGGATTCTCGATTTGTGCTTCGAGTCTATCCGAAATAGTCAACCGATCAACCATATTCTCCACCGTTCGGATCAAAGTGTCCATCTTACCGTCTCGAAGGAGATGCTTCTTCTTTCACATTTGCCCTCTCTTCTGCTCTTGTCCATGCTCTTCTAGCCGAGCAAATTTGCTTCTACGCTTACAACTATCTTCTCGCATGTCATCAAGTGTGGTAGGATCTCATTGTCGAAGCCGATATGCCATATCAAGCATCGAAACCATATGGAAATTTGAGAAAATCTAACCCCACAGGGGGGTTTTAGATTGGACGAAATAGCATTATACATAGCATTAAATCTTACACAATAATCTTGTATACTTTCACCCACATTCCTTTTAATATTTTCATGTTCGTACAGATTTGGAGTGGGTTTTTTCTTTACCTCCTACCAGCCTAATAATTGTCTATGTAGCTCCTACAAATTGTGAATAGAAGTCGTTAGCAAGGCTTTGAACCATTTTTGAACTTCACCTCCAAAGCTTTGGACAAACAATATTGTGGTCACATTTTCTTCCTCTACTTCATGAAGTTCAAAAAAAGTGATTCATCTTATCGACATGTCGCTAGGTCGTGATGATTTGAGTGGCATCAAAGATAGGTATTTTACTTTGGTTATTAGCAGCATATAATTGAGATTCCGAGGTAAAACCAAGGGTGCATACCCGAAACGCACCTCGAATCGAGGTGGATTAATAACAACGTTTATGATACTAGGATTCAAGGGAGGTGTTGATGGAGGAGTCGAGTCGAGAATTGACTTCGAACTTGATGGAAATGCTCATGAATTAAGGGAAGGAATTTTTTTTTCCGATAACTCGAAGCCTCGGGGATATTGGTTATAGTGATATATGTCCGAGGGGAATTCAAAAGATAATCATCGATCGATGTGTTTTCCCTTTGAACTTCGATATCTATAAGAAATTATGCATCTAAAACTATGTTATCAAGTGTAGTTTCGATCTACTTCCGAACAAAGAAAGCTCAAAACACTCATCAAAAGAGAGGTCTTCTACAAACAACCACTCACTATGCCGGGTATGGGATATGAAAATAGGTCTAGGGCTTAGTGAACCTTCTTGTCTTCTCGACTATTCTTAGAATGAGATTAGGACTTTCAAACACAGGGGGGAGGATTTGGACTCGTGGTTGGCCCTTGTGTATCTCCTTGAAGCCAATGTGGTTAAATTTCTACTTTACAATGTTTTATTTCAGCCTAGCAAACTCTAAACCTCATCATCCAGAGTCCAAGAATTTATATTGAAGATATTACCGGGGTGATCGACTTTTATTTTGAATAGGACCTAGTATGGTCACCGGAAATGTTAGCACCTAATTTGGACCTTAGGTCGAAGGAAGGAAAATCAGTGGTAACCTCAAACCACGCTCACTCTTCTAGCCAACCCTACAAGGCCTGGGAGAGGGCTCTCTCCGTGAAAAATATTCAATGAAGTGTAAATCGAAAACTAATTTTAGGCCCGTGTATAATAACTTGGAATGTCTGTGGTTGTATGGAACTGGTGGGAATGGGAAGTCCGAAACTGGGGAATTAAATTAGAGATACAAGGTATTTCATGGGGCAAGGTAGGCAGTGATTTTTTAACAACTTAGTTTAAATAATGATGGAATGTTTAAGATCGGTGAGAAGTCTGAAAAGGGCATAAAAGATGGATCCTTTTCAAACAATTAGAAAACATAGAGTGTTGAATGATTTCCCAAGGTAGAGCATTATACAATGGATTCTACCTATCTATCTTGAACACATTCAACCGGAGATGTGAATGAATGAATGGCAAACATAAAAATTAATAGATGAACACAAAGGAAAGAACAATGCTAAAATCCATACCACAAAGGGATCCCACAAATCGGTGCTACATTTCTTTATTAATTCCCCCGCCAAATCGATACAAATGGACAACAGAGCGTCCTCGGTGATTTGCAACTTATCCCACACTTTATTTCCCCCCTTTACAAATGACTTAGAAATTACATTAAGTAGACAAAATTTTGAGGGGATTAGATCCACGTGAAAGAGGGGGTTGTTTCAACAAACTTAGAAACCGGAATCTAAATATAGGAAAATACCAACAATATGCCCCCGAAAAGAAGCAGAAACCATACATTTTGACCATCAAGAGGATTTGCAGTTGCTCAAATAGAGGAGAAGAAAGACAAATTTGGAACCATTTCTCCTTTTTTATCATTGCTATCGTGCTATAATGATCTTTGTGTTTGTATTTAGCTCTCGGCCTTGGATCGTTTCTTTTTTCTTTGTTGTAAATCCCTTTTTATGATGAGAAATGCACTTTGGAACCAATAAAAAATGAAATTTTCCATTTAATGAAGAAAAGTCCCTTTTTAAGTGAAAAAAGAGCAAAGGAAAGGATGGTGGGTCCAAGATGCGATTGCAAATTTCAATCGCAAATGGCAATCGGAAGGGGGAGGGGTGTATTAGAATGACAGGGATTGGAAACTTGTGATGTGATAGTGTATAGGGTGAAAGGGAAATCGCAATCGCAAATCGTAAATCGCGTCGAAGAGGGGTGGGCACACCGTATTGATAACTTGCGATGCGATGGAAGTGGGTGCGATGGAGTAATACAATAGAGGGGCGGTGATAAACAAGGAAAAGTGATGTCTAATGGTGTAAATGAAAAATCCCTTTAAAACAAATAAAAATGAGTTTTCCGCTTTACAAAGGGAAAAACCATTTTTCATTGAAAAGGCGAAGGGATTTAAGGTGGGACCCAAGGGAGGAATCGCAATCACAATCGGGAGTGGGGAGCGAACATATTATAATGGATGGATGCAATAAAAACTTGTAATGCGATGGGATAATGCTTTAGTGGGACTCGGGATAATCGCAATCGCAAATCGGCGGGGGAAGGGGAGCGGAGGCAAAGTACTTGTGGGAAATGCCGATTGCGATGGTGCGATGACTAGTGAGCCATCCGATCGGAAGGAGAATCAACGGTGGAGATTCAATCAATGGGAGTCAATCAAATTGGAATTTTTTCATTGGAGTGGGAGCACTGCGATAGTTGCGATGCGATTAAACGATTGTGATCGGATCGGAGGGATCGTAGATGGTTTAATCACATCGGAGGTTTATGGGTCAAAGGGAATTTTGTGATGCGATTGAGAAATCGGATCGAGGGAAAGGGGATTTCAATGAAAAAAATTCAAAATTATATGAAAAGGTAAAGTTACAAAGTCTAAGGGACAAATGAGAAAGGGAGTAAGGTTAGGCATTTGGGAGCTTTTTATTCACCGAGGCATATCTTCCAATCCAGGAGTCAGCTTTTGAAAGTATAATATATCATTGTAAATATCTTTCTAGGATCCTTCCGATGAACATAATTAGAACATGATTTTACACAGAAAAATTCTATGGGAAACACCTTTGAAAAGCGTGTATGTGGTCGTGTAGAGATAACGACTTCCCGAAACTCAACTTATTACATATGAAGACATAAAATTACATGAAAATAAAAGAAAAGTATCATGTTTTCACCTCAAAACATTTTTTGAGGTAAAAATTACATCAAGCGTGATATAAAAACTCTTTGATTTTTCCAGATACTATGCCTTTTAGTTGATTTGAGCTCCTGTTGATGCCTCGAAAATCGCTGCAACAACACTGGGGGATAACCACCCGGTCCGGACCTTAAACAGCTCCTTTTCCGTTTGGGATGGTGGCTCCGACTGGATATAATGGGACCGGCTTTCCCGATAAAGAATAGAAAGGGATGGATGAATGATTGTTTTACTAAATGATAATGAATGGAATATTTAATCTATAAGCAAAAATGTAAATAACTATTTATCCCCTGGGAGGCTTCTATCCTTAAGTGTAACTTTTGATGATCTCGTGTTTGTTAATAGGCATATAGATGACGCTATTAAATAAACAAAGATATTCATTTAAATAATAATTACTTCATTCAACTAGTTGAATGAAGTAATTGATAAAACATTGTTACACTTATCTCAATTTATATTATTGACATATATATGATTGAAAGAAAAGCATACCATAAACATCCAATAGTGGAAAGAATATAGAAATATCGTTAAAACACATACATATATTCAATAATAGCAAAAGTAATCAAACAACAATTTATATAAAAAGAATGGATTCGCATACGTATAATAGTACCATATGAGTCGCAAGTCATTCCCCAATATCAATCGCTATTTGTGATTCTTCTTTGAACGCAAAAAATACTTTCACACAAAGACAAATGAGTGCACATTTGCATAAAGGCTTTCTTGTCAAAATTAGAATAATTGGTCGAGTTTTATAAAAGAATACGCTCGAAGTACAATAGTGCAACTCCGAAAGTTTTAAGTCATATACAAAACTTTACGACCCTTTCTAAATACATGAAAGGGTCTATAAATAATAAATTTATCTAAATATCTATGAAACCGAAAAATCCTACTTAATTGGTATTAAACAATCTTGAATATCTTCTTCACGGCAATCCCAGCGCTCTGAGGCATGAATCATCACCGAGGTCGTTCGTTTCGGTCCCGAGTCGGCATATTGCAAGCATCTGGCTCCACTTCGGTGGGCGGTTAAGGCGAGAATTGAATTGGGCATCATAGGTGGCATCCTGCATTTCGGGAATGATGCATCCGATTGCGTCCGAGAGGCATTTGAGGGTGGCTTTCCCGTCGTAAGGTTTGACTAAGAACATCCAATAGGTGTCCCATGTCAAACTCGTTAATCCCTCGCGATTAATCTGCCGGGTTCTCTCCAGCTCCGAGTAACATGATCGCTCCAATGTTTTAGCCGATGTCAATTTACTCTAGGGTACATTGGGAAATCATGTTAGATAAGTAGAGAGTGTCATTAACTAATTTAACCAAATTACTTGTGGTTAATTTTGCATCTGGAAACCCGCTCTTTTCGCTTTGTTTAACCGAGATTGCCATTCTATAAATAATATCTCTTTATGTGATTCTAAGATCTTTGGCAATTTAGCTAACTCGTCCTTCCTCGCACTCTTGCCACTCAAGATAATTGGTCACTGTTTCATCGTGCCTCGCTCGAAGTCCGTTATAGCATCGCTTGATTTATTACTTAGATATGTTGTTAAGTCACATAAAGGTTCTGCTCGGGTGATTTGTTGACATAACAACTTTATCTCGTGTTAATAATGCTTTGTTTATTTGCAAGTGCTCTCCGCCCGAATTCATCTACCCGTGGAAGATTCTTTGTTTTCTCAAGTCGATGATAGTTGAGCAATCTGCTCATCTTTCATTTTCAACATTTGTTCATTGGCCACTTTGAGTTGTGACAATGCCTCGACAACTCTTTCTGTTTTTGGACCGCACTCGATCAATCTTCGCTTCTCTTCTCCCGCAATTGTTGAGTTAATTGATTATTGGTTTGCTGTTGTGTTATCAATTGCGCTCTCCGCTCGCTCCGCTTCTTTGCAGTGCTTCGATAATTGTTCTTGTAATGAGAAAAATCTCCCGGTCTTTTGTTTTTTAATAAAAGACTCACCTCTCGATGCCTTATTTATTGTTGTCGCCGAATAGGCTCCAGCAAATTCTCGATAGTTTTGTTAGGTCGTCGTAGGGGTCTAATTCCTCCTTCCAAATTATATTTCCCGTCATCGTTTTTTCCCTGGAAATAGGGAAGGTCGATCGCTTCTTCTCCTTTTCCTTTGTTGTTTTACCACGCCTTTATGTTTCTAGCCAAAGAAGACATCCAAGGGAGGAATTTCTTCTATCTCGCAAAATAATTTGATCGGAGGGATATTTTGGGATTATCTCTACTCCTTTAGGACCTGGGTAGGCCTCGGTTTCACTCGGAACTTGTTTTGAACTGGGTCTCTCGTGTGTCCTGCTACTCTTGATGTTTGGGCTTCCTTTGAACCTTTAGGATTGTTGATAATTGAATCGAATTGTCTGCCATTCCTCGGAGCAATTCGGGATCAATTTGAGTATCTTGATTTACCTTTATAGTGCTTTGTCCCTATTCTCTCGACCGGGTTTCCTCTTGCACTTTTTTCTCGTTCATTTGTTATAACCGGAGGTTCCTTAGTATGTCGTCGTTCGTGCTCGCTTGATCCCGCCGCCGGGCTTGTTGCTAACGGATCTAGGGCGCAGTTTGCAACCTCTGTTCTCTAAGTCTATTGAATTCAACTAACCCTTCATCTTGATATTTCGTTCGGCCCACGATCTAACTTGAGACATTGACTCGTCCGTGGAGAATAGATCATCAAACAAATCTTCTTTATGATCAAATTTTGCCAATTTGGCTCTGTTCAAGGGCATTATAGGCAACTTTGTCCGGGATCGAATTTCCTATTAGGGAGAGTTGCAAGGGTTAATGATTTCATCTTTGTAGCTTCTTTCTCTCGCATGTTTGAGATCATTCAAGGTGTAGACACCACATCTAAGAGGAAAAGACGGCCGTACTTGCTTTTTTATTTCTCTTTAGAGTTTGTGTAACACCCTCGGAAATAATCCGATAGGCTATCTCCCTTGCCGCTAGCTTTATCGAGTATGTACAAAGGAAGAACATGGGGTTTGGCTAGGCTACCAAAAATTCTTATATAAGTAAATTTTTCCTCTCGCAAACCATCTCCCTAAGCCGATTAAATCAATCCCTCGCTTGTAGGAAATCTTGGGAGCAGTGTTTATCAAAAAATAGAGTGATGAATGGATAACATGAAGCCATTACAAATTTGGTATAAATGGTGCCTATGGGAGGATTTCCACAATTTCCCGATGGTATATGTGAATTGGCATGGGGTTTTGTGGAGTCCACCTTCACCAAGCACGGGAAATTATGAATTAAAACACGAGAGTGTCCAGTATATAGGCGCTCGTAGTAAAATGGGGGAATAAGCCTTTCAAGAATGCGGGTTTGGCCTCCGAAATCAATAATCTGCGGTGGCTAACTTATCGTGACAAGTATAGTTGCCCAATCCATAATTTCACTATTACACGCTGCCTCTATCAAAGGAACCATTTCTATAGTAAAATTAGAGGAGTCGTGCAAACCCCATAATCTACACATCATGATCCCAAAGATAACAATAAGGAGAACACGGAGAATCAACGTAATACATACCGAAAGATTTATGTTTGTGTTTTGTCGGATTCCGCCTCCAATTCCGAATGGGTTCGGATTCGCTGTTTTCATCTCGAATTTCTCCGAAATGCCTTGTTGTACTTCTTCTTCGGCTCGTGCAAATGATACATTTGCCTCAAATCATTAGCTTGGAATGAGCTCGAAAATTCTCCCATCTTTGGTGCGTAAGGTTCTGTCCGTAATTGGGAGTTCCTCAATTGCCCACCTTACTACATACGTATATGGGAGAATTTGTTCCCGAGCTTCTATCCGATGAAGGAAAGAGTTGGCTAAATCCTTTAAAGTTCCTTCGTATCTATGAGTCGTATCTCGTTGTGGCTTCTACTTTTGTCACTTCGGTTCTTCGACCTCTATCAAATTATAGGTACTGCCAGGAAGTTTTTGCCAAGACCTCGAACATGTGGTATCATATATCAACCCTTTCTTTTTATTTCCTGGATCGTTGTTGGCTTGTTCTTTGGTCGGCGAAGCGGAAGCGTTTGCGCTTTTCTTGGACTTCTTCCCCTCATTCCGCTTGTATCTATCAACTTGGACGAATTTCGCACTGTGAGTAAAAAAATAAGCGTAAATACGTAGAATTGTCGTTGAAAACCAAATACTTGGGAAATATATTTGATTAATGCATGATGAAGAATCTAAATGTGGCCGTGGATCCAATCCGTGAAAAGATTTAGACTTACTATTTCATTAAATGGTCGTAAAAACCCGTCAATCATTTAAATGTCCATCACGTCGTTTATTGGTGAAATGATTAGTTTAAGCGTGCCTTGGCCGTTTTGGCGGTTGAGCACAGGGTGAATATTCATTAGAAAGATAAGGCTTTTTAAATACGAATTAATCGTAATATCCCGTTATAAAATTTTCCTGGAATTCGTGTTTTGACTTTATAGCATCGCATCTGGGGCGAAAAGGCGCTTTTTCTTATATTAGCATCTCTTAGAATCTTTCGATCGCCGATAGCGATATCGCATCGCATCGGGAGCATTGACAGGCTCTTTGTTAAAGCATTCATGGTTGTATTGCCGATCGCCGATTGCGTGTTATCGCATCGGTGCCAACCAATGTTTCTATAAGTTATGTCTCCTCTCATCATTGCGATATGCAATCTTGTGATCGCTTTATCGCAATGATAAAAGATTTAATTGTTTATATCCCAAGGTAATTATTGGTTTGTATATGGAAAAGGTTTCTTATAATGTTCTTTATTTCATGTTCGGACCTTTTCCAAAATAATACAAAATTGATACCAATTTAAAAGTAAAGGGTCCCATTTCATATTATGGTATTGTGAATAAAAATTATATGAAATGGGGGGGGTTGTTGTAGAGGACAACAATTGGCGATTCACTGAAGAAACAGATTTATCTTGAAAAGTATGAAAATACTTAAACTTTTTTCAAAATAGAGTTTCAATCAAAAAGGAAAATTCTAATATAACTAAGTATATATGCATTCCAAATAAAATGAAACTATTTCTTGCTAATTTCCTCTCTTTGTTTAAAATTAGATACATTCTAAGTTTTAAATAGGCCTTTATTGGTTTATAATGATAAAATAGAAAACCTTTCCAAAGCAGACTTTTTTTGGTTAACTCATCTCGTCATAGGTAGAGCCTCCATCGCCAGCAAACGTTCATAGTTTCGACAGTGATACCTTTTAACCATGTTATTGTCCATTATCCCACCCATTTGAGAGTATGATTAATGATAATGAATTCAAAATATACTTTCATATTTTGTATTTCCTTTTACTTTTTTTTCTCGTTATTTCTAAGATAACAAGCCATTGTCCCTGGTTTGGTGGCCACTGTTTGACAATGCCATTCACTAGTAGTAATCTAACCTGAACAAGTCGGCTCGTGATGAGACCCCTTGTCTTATAATTTTAAGCCATTACCCTATTTTGGTATGCGGTATTGGTAATGCTCGGTTAAAATATTTCCTATGATCATGGTAAGCAGTGCTTGTAATAAGACCTCTTATCTTTTATATCAAAATTTTAGAATTACACTCCGAGTAATCATAAACTTTGGTGAATGGGATGGACAATTTTCTCCTTAAGAGTAAATGGATGACAGAGTAAGAGTTGAAGATGTCTGAAATTGGATTAGTTTCTGCTTTTGATATTGATAACCTTTTTGTTGACCAATTTAAAAAACATAAAATGATTTTCAATACTTCTAAACTTTGAGAAGAGTTGGCAAAAATTGAAGGGTGGCTTCAGAATGCAATTATACCTAGTTTCCTAGAAATTGTTCCTCTTGTTCAAGACTTCTATTTATTTAAAAGTAAATATCAACAATTCTTTCTTTTGAGCAACTTTTAAATACAACAAAGGTCAAAATAGAAGATACCTTACAACTTTATTTCCTAATGATCCTAAAAAAATAAATCCTACTTAGAACTAAAGGAGAAGGAAATACCTTCTCAATTGAAGAATTTCTTTAAGATGAGGCCATTAGCAGAAGAGAATCCTTCTTTCCTCGTTAGATCTTGTAACATGAATGTCGAATGGCCTATCTTCTCACCGATCCGAAATGGTCCAAGCCACATCTTTTGGAACTTGGTATGTTTACCTTTATCTTCATGGGCTTTATCCCATTTCAGAACTAGATCACCAACCTGCAACTGTTTAGAACTAGATGAAGCTGAATCAAATGATTTTTTGATTATCTGTTGATTTTTTGCATGAGTAATTTTAGCCTTTTCTCTTTCTTCTTCTAATTTTAAAATTTGATTATGTCTAAGTTGGATAGAAGAAGAGGGGCTTTCTTCAATAAATTGTACTAAGGCTAGAGAAGGAAGTGCTAGATTGGTTGGTAGTATTTGTTCTTTCCCATATACAAGATTGAATGGAGAAGTACCTATGGAGGCCTTACTGTTATTCTATCTGCCCATAGTGCGAATATTAAAGATTTATGCCAATTTTTATGATTCCGTTCAATAGTTCGCTTAATGATTTTAAGGAGATTTTTATTGGTAGATTCTCGCTAGACCATTACCACTCGAGGATAATAATTCGTAGAATATTTTAGTTTAAAACCTCTTTTAATAGCAAACTCAAACATGGCATTACCGTAGAAATAAGATGCATTATAAAAAAGCAAGAGCATTCGGACACCAAACTCGGTAATGATGAATTGATCTATAAATTCTATAATTCCTTCGCAGTTTGTTGTTTTTAACGGAATTGCTTCAACCCACTTGGTGAAGTAATCGATAGCGATGAAGGATATACTTATGTCATGTTTAGAAGATCGAGGAGAAATTTCCCCAACGATATCTAATCCCCATTGTTCAAAAGGTTGCTCAATGTTGATCGGTTGCAAAGGGAAAGTCGCTTTTTCTTTGTCTTCCACCGGAGGTTTGACAACTTTGACATTTCCTTACATATTCGTCAAGTATCTCCCGAATAAAGTGGGCCAATAATACTCGACATGAATGATTTTGTGAGTCGTTGTGTCACCTCCAAAATGTCCTCCACTGGTCCATCATGTAGCTCTCGCAAAACCTTTTGTGCTTCGAGTTTTTCTAGGCATCTTAATAAAATCGAATCATAGTTTTGTCTAAAAAGTACATCATCAATGATTATGAAGTTTTTTCACTTTTAATCTAATGGCCCGTTTGTTTTTATAAGAAAGATTAGGAGGTGCATATCCATTTTTTAAATAAAAGATTAAATCCGTGTATTGAGATTCGAGATTGGTAATACTTATCCGATTGATTTCTTCCATATGTTCCGTATCACTCGATTCCGGAATGTTGGATGCTCTCGCTAACAACTCGCAAAAACCTTGACCCCTCACAATCTTTGTCGGCTTGATTTCCAAGTCATACTCTTGAAGTGTCAGTAACCCAATTGGCCCTTTTTTTCACCTAATTCCCTTTGGATCGATAATTGTCTTCATCGTTAAAAAAGGAACTATAACCTTTGTATGAGCTTTTAAAAAGGAAGGGCCTATAGTGTTTAATGGCTTTATACACATGAAAGGCTTGTTTTTTCAACTTCTGGAGTAATTTAGTTACGCACCTCGGAATTTTGAACTAAAAAAATGAAATCGTGCTTCAAGTTCATGATCATTAATCCGAGTGAGTACTCGTCGCATAAGATGAATCGGATGCGATAGTATACAATGTGAAATGATTAGAAAAATTAGGAGTGTTTAAAGCGGGGGCATTGATTATTGATTGTTTGATTAAATAAAATGCTTCATTTTTCCACGGATCCCCATTTAAACACTCGAATTTTTTCTTAATCATGCTTTGTAATGGTAAAATGATCCGAGAAAAAATCGAGAACAAATCTTTTGACAAAGTTGATCCGACCTAAAAAAGACTGCATGGATTTTTTTATTATGAGGAAATGGGATTTCAGAAATTTCTTTAATCCGTCATGATCAATATAAATACCATCTTTGGAAACAATAAAACCCGGGAGCTTTCCTTGATCAAGAGAGAAAAAAGGATTTTTTTAGGATTGAGTGAGATACCATACCTTTTTGACAAAGCGTTGAAAAATTTGATTTAAGTCACACAAATGATTGGATCTCTTTTTAGAAAATACAAGAATATCATCTAGGTAGACAACTACTCGTTTTATTAATCAATCCTTTGAAAGCGATATCCATTGCTCTTTGGAATGTGGCCCTCGCATTAATAAGTCCGAAAGGCATTTTCTCGATAAGCATAAGTTCCCCATTTTGTTCCGAATGTGGTTTTTAAGTCTGCCATCGGGATGAACCAAAACTTGGTTATATCCCCAAAAAACCGATCTAAAAAGGACATTAATTCGAGCTCGCTACCGATTGGAGTATCTCGTCTCCATAGTAGGTAATGGGAAGTTATCTTTAAGGCTTGCTTTATTCGATTTCTGAAATCTATACAAATCCTAATGTCGCCATTTTTCTTTTCGACAGTGCACCATATTAGAGACCTCAGCTTGAGTGTCGAACGGAAAAATAATCTTAGCTTTCAAGAGTTTATTGAGTTCGATTTTATTTGACTCTCTAAGTTCGGATGTATTTTCCTTAATTTCTGCTCGAATCGGTCTTCGATCTGGGAAGCATTGGAATGGTATGTCGGATAATAGTTGTATCATATGTCTTTAGATCATCATATTTCCAAGCAAAAACATGTTTATGTTTTTTTAAGAGTTTAATGAATGCTTCTTTTTTCTTCTACGAAAGTCCTAATCCTAGATTAACGTTTTGAGGATTTTGTTCGGTGCCTAGGTTTATCAATTCAAACCTTAAAGTAGAGCTTTGGAGCTTTGGATTGGTTACGAGGTTTAAATCTGTCTTTAATATCATAAAGATCCTCAAGCTTCACCACAGTGCTTTGGAATTGAATTTTCTCTCGGATTTACCTCTCATTTGAAGGTCATGTTCGCTTTCCTCAATGATCCGGTCATCATAGGACTTTTTTCAAGTTAAAAATTGTAAAATGTCTTCATCGTGATTAAACACTCTCCAATTAGTGGCATTGTCGAGGGAATTGATGGCTCTAAAAAGTAATTCTATTGAAAATCTATCTCAGGCTATAATCTTCGGAGGGTATGAGTCCGGGAGGCAACATTGGCTAGCAAGTCCGCTGTCGAATTTTGGGACCTAGGGATAGAAGAAATATTGAATGCAGAAAAGTGCGTGGTGAGTTCTTGTACCAAACGATTGATAATGTTTGAGGTGATTTGAAAGACAGTGAATTGTATTTCTCAATTGTTTGACAATAATTTCGGAATCGCCGAATACCTTCAAATATTGCACTTTAAGGCCAATTGCTTTATACTGACCTTGAATTAAGGCTTCATACTCGATCTGTATTGTTTGTGCATTCAAATTCTAACCCTACAGAGACGGCATTGTTTTTTCTCCTCGCGGGCTAACCAAGATACACCCTCGCTCCCCGAACCTTCGTTAGATTTAGAGCCATCAAAATATAAAGACCAAAATAAAGAAGTATTAACAATCTTATTTACTAGTTTCCAAAAGATTACACTAAAACATCTTGACCTATCGGGCTTTGTGAATAGTTTTCAATCCGTGATGTTAAACCGTTTATCGAGAAAGGGGATGGTTAGGGCGGTGAGATTTCCAAAAAAATGACTCGATGAATAATTTCCCAAGATGTTGTTATTAAATGCAATTGGTTGATTTTCCCTGTTCAAAATCAGTTACAAGATATGGGTCATGTGTTTCTCTCGATTGATTTTTATTTGATTTGGCTTTCCCATAGGGTAACCACATGTAAGACCAATCGGTAGAAATATACCCGTGGAGCTTTTTCGGCACCAATCCCTACTCAAAATCAACCCATAAAATTCAGGTATATCATTATTAAGATATCAATTCGTTGAACTACCCGTGGATTCCACCTGCTAACCCGATAGTTACGATAGTTAATCTCTCCTAAAACCTCGGACCTTGGTTCTGCATCTAAGCGTACAATGTGTATGGAAGACTTTTTGGGGGTTCTATGTTCAGCTTGGAACAAACTCGAAGCCGGCATTATATTGGATGATGCCCCCGAGTCAATCAAACAATTGTGCTAGGTTTTTCGTTGTAGATCTCAAAAGTCAAAAGGAAGGTGGAGTATGAGAATTTGATCTATCCCCAATCGGGGATCGAATCGTAGCTTCTATCATACCGGAAGGTGGTTGACGCGTAATCATTTGCGGCTTTAGCACTGTGGGAAGAGGTGAACAGGAACAACATTTAATTCTTTGAGAAGCAATTTACTGCGATGTTTTAATTTGCTAAGTTCAAACATAGTAATGTTTGCCTTTAGTTTTCTTCATATCATCAACAATATTGTAATCCATTGAATCGGATACTACTAATGTTTTAGATGTTGAAGGAATACTTGAAGTTGAAAGGTAGGTTTTGGGGGATCCGCCGGGTGACTTCTTTGTAGGTACTTTTTTCCTTTGTTGTAGTAGCACATGCACTCGTTTCTTTAAAGTTGTACGAATGGTTCTGGGAGGTACTTTTACTCCTAGTAGAGACGAGAAAAGCTTCTTCTTCATTATCTGTGATCGGAGTTGGGCGAGATGAAATCCCACATGCCATGGCATTCTAACAACTTCCCTCTTCATCATCGACTGGTGAGATTGTTTCCTCTTCCTCTTCTTCTTGATCCGAATCTGCATTAGATATGACATTTGGTGTTTTTGATTCGGTTCTCTTGTAATTCTTAAAGGGCCTTTTGGTTGAAGTTTCGTTGACTTGTTTCTTGATTTCAATCATTTCATTTGACATAGTCTTGAGGACCTTTTTGGAGGCCTTCCATATCATATGGATCTTTCGAGATTTTCTTCTTTGAATCTTCCTTGAATGAAACTTTTTTGGTTTTTTTCTTTCCTCAAGAGCCGCTTTCTTTTTCTAGAGCATTAATACGTTTCTCCACAACAAGTGCTTCTTTCATGTTTTTCGGCAAGTGTTGGTTTTGCAGCTACGTCTCACAAAAAATAGCTATATTGTGAGTGTAGGGCGAGAATATACCACTCACTTCCCCGATTTGTTCACTTGGTTTGGAGCTCGTTGGGATTTTATTCTAAAGTTTATTGAAACGAGCATTAAATTCTTTAATGGGTTCCCTATGCTCTATCCTAAGATTGGAGAGATCATTTATTAGTGTAGCTAAAGATCTATCATCTCCATACTTAGTGAGAAACTCGTTCTTTGGAAAATGTTCCAACCGGTAATAGAATCGAGAAGGCGAGGGAAAAAATACCAGGATCTCGTCGATCCTTGTAACGTATAAGGAAAAAAGCCTAACAACGACATCTTGCTCGTTACTTCCCCTTCAAATCATCTGCTAACATGAAGTTATTGATATGTTCTCAGCTTGGGTTCCATTTTCTCGGATTAAACTTGGGTAGCCATTTTTCGGGAGCATCCGGGTAATGCATGTAATGGTGCGGGCATGTTGAGCGCACCGGTGTCCGGGTCCATGGATCTGCCATTGTAATACCGATGGTGGATGATGCATCGTTGTTGAGATTCCAGATGTCTGGGAAGGAATTGATATTGAGGAGTGAGCAGGTTGAGATGTTGAAGTTCCAAATTCTTGGTGAACAACAATATGAAATGATGGAGTGGATGATTGACTTCGCACTGGGGAGGATGAGATGGAGGATGTGGATGAAAGTGTTTCACCATCGTCGAATCTTCGTTGTTTTTTCTTTGCCCTTTTCCTTTTAGGTAAAGGGAATTCAGATAGGTTCAATACCGAGCTTCCCACTCTAAAGTCTAGTGAGAGGGTGAGGTAGATTGAATTGCGAAGTCTCACTCGCTTTGAGATAGCTCGGATTTCTATGGTGAAATCAAGAAACTCGAAGTTTATGGATGAGAGACTCGAACTTTCAGGAGATTCAAGACTTAATTGTTCTAGAGTATGGTGGATTTGAGCAGGGTGATAGTGGATACCTCTTCTTTCTTGCTTGGATGTCGGAGAACCAAAGCATGCAATTGGGAAGTAGGAGGTGATGCGAGAGGAGAATTACTTCTTAGAATGGTTTGCAGATTTGGGTTTGCTTGCCATCTCACGGTTGATGGCCCTCCTTCTAGCGCCAAAAATGTTGATGCCTCGAAAATCGCCGCAGCAACATCGGGGGATAACCACCCGTCCGAACCTTAAACAACTCCTTTTCCGTTTGGGATGGTGGCTCCGACCGGATATAATGGGACCGGTTCCCGATAAAGAATAGAAAGGGATGGATGAATGATTGTTTTACTAAATGATAATGAATGGAATATTTAATCTATAAGCAAAAAATGTAAATAACTATTTATCCCGGAGGCTTCTATCCTTAAGTGTAACTTTTGATGATCTGTGTTTGTTAATAGGCATATAGATGACGCTATTAAATAAACAAAGATATTCATTTAAATAATAATTACTTCATTCAACTAGTTGAATGAAGTAATTGATAAAACATTGTTACACTTATCTCAATTTATATTATTGACATATATATGATTGAAAGAAAAGCATACCATAAACATCCAATAGTGGAAAGAATATAGAAATATTGTTAAAACACATACATATATTCAATAATAGCAAAAGTAATCAAACAACAATTTATATAAAAAGAATGGATTCGACATACGTATAATAGTACCATATGAGTTTGCAAGTCATTCCCCAATATCAATCAGCTATTTGTGATTCTTCTTTCAACGCAAAAAATACTTTCACACAAAGACAAGAGTGCACATTTGCATAAAGGCTTTCTTGTCAAAATTAGAATAATTGGTCGAGTTTTATAAAAGAATACGCCCGAAGTACAATAGTGCAACTCCGAGTTTTAAGTCATATACAAACTTTACGACCCTTTCTAAATACATGAAAGGGTCTATAAATACTAAATTTATCTAAATATCTATGAAACTCGAAAAATCCTACTTAATTGGTATTAAAACAATCTTGAATATCTTCTTCACTACGCAATCGCGGCTTGGCGGCATGAATCATCACCGAGGTCGTTTCGTTTCGAGTCCCGAGTCGGCATATTGCAAGCATCGGCTCCACTTCTGTGGGCGGTTAAGGCGAGAATTGAGTTGGGCATCATAGGTGGCATCCGCATTTCGGGAATGATGCATCCAATTGCGTCCTGAGAGGCATTTGAGGGCGGTTCTCTGGTCGTAAGGTTTGACTAAGAACATCCAATAGGTGTCCCATGTCAAACCGTTAATCCTCGTGATTAATCCGCAGCTTCTCCAGCTCTGAGATAACATAATCGCTCCAATGTTTTAGCTGATGTCAATTTACCTAGGGTACATTGGGAAATCATGTTAGATAAGTAGAGAGTGTCATTAACTAATTTAACCAAATTACTTGTGGTTAATTTGCATCTCGGAAACCGCTCTTTTTCGCTTTGTTTAACCGAGATTGCCATTCTATAAATAATATCTCTTTATGTGATTCTAAGATCTTTGAGCAATTTAGCTAACCGTCCTTCCTCGCACCTTGCCACTCAAGATAATTGGTCACCTGTTTCATCGGCCTCGCTCGAAAGTCCGTTATAGCATCGGTTGATTTATTACTTAGAGATGTTGTTAAGTCACATAAAGGTTCTCGCTCGGGCGATTTGTTGACATAACAACTTTATCTCGTGTTAATAATGCTTTGTTTATTTGCGTGCTGCTTCTGCCTCGAATTCATCTACTCGTGGAAGATTCTTTGTTTTCTCAAGTCGAGTCGATAGTTGAGCAATCTGCTCATCTTTCATTTTCAACATTTGTTCATTGGCCACTTTGAGTTGTGACAATGCCTCTCGACAACTCTTTCTCGTTTTTTTGACCTGCACTCGATCAATCCTCCGCTTCTCTTCCCACGCAATTGTTGAGTTAATTGATTATTGGTTTGTCGTTGTGTTATCGATTGCGCTTCCGCTCGCTTCGCTTTCCGCCGTGCTTTCCGATAATTGTTCTTGTAATGAGAAAATCTCCCGGTATTTTTGTTTTTAATAAAAGACTCACCTCCGATGCCTTATTTATTGTTATCTGCCGAATAGGCTCAAAGCAAATTCTCGATAGTTTTGTTAGGTCGTCGTAGGGGTCTAATTCCTCCTTCCAAATTATATTTCCCGTCACCTGTTTCTTCCGGAAATAGGGAAGGCTCGATCAATTTCTTTCTCCTTTTCCTTTGTCGTTTTTACCACGGCTTTATGTTTCGGCTAAAGAAGACATCCAAGGAGGAATTTCTTCTATCTGCAAAAATAATTTGATCGGAGGGATATTTTGGGATTATCTCTACTCCTTTAGGACCTGGGTAGGCCGTTGGTTTCACACGGAACTTGTTTTTGAAACTCGGTCTCTCCCGTGTGTCCCTGCTACTCTTGATGTTTGGGCTTCCTTTGAACCTTCGAGATTGTTGATAATTGAATCGAAATTGCTGCCATTCCCCGGGAGCAATTCGGGGATCAGTTGAGTATCTTGATTTACCTTTATAGTGCTTTGTCCCCTCGTTCTCTCGACCGGGTTTCTCTTGCACTTTTTTCTCGTTCATTTGTTATAACCGAGAGGTTCCTTAGTATGTCGTTGTTCGGTGCTCGCTTGATCCTCGCTCACGGGCTTGTTGCTAACGGATCTAGGGGCGAGTTTGCAACCTCTGTTCTCTAAGTCTCGATTTGAATTCAACTAACCCTTCATCTTGATATTTCGTTCTGGACCATGATCTAAATTGAGACATTGACTCAGCTCGTGGAGAATAGATCATCAAACAAATCTTCTTTATGATCAAATTTTGCCAATTTGGCCTCGTTCAAGGGCATTATAGGCAACTTTGTTTCGGGATCGAATTTCCTATTAGGGAGAGTTGCAAGGGTTAATGATTTCATCTTTGTAGCTTCTTTCTCTGCATGTTTGAGATCATTCAAGGTGTAGAACACCACATCTAAGAGGAAAAAGACGCCTGGACTCGCTTTTTTATTTCTCTTTAGAGTTTGTGTAACACCCTCTGAAATAATCCGATAGGCTATCTCCCTTGCCGACTGAGTTTATCGTGTATGTACAAAGGAAGAACATGGGGTTTGGCTAGGCTACCAAAAATTCTTATATAAGTAAATTTTTCCTCTCGCCAAAACCATCTCCCTAAGCCGCTTAAATCAATCCTCGCTTGGTAGGAAATCTTGGGAGCAAAGCTTATCAAAAATAGAGTGATGAATGGATAACATGAAGCCATTACAAATTTGGTATAAATGGTGCCCTATGGGAGGATTTCCACAATTTCTGATGGTATATGTGAATTGGCATGGGGTTTTGTGGAGTCCACCTCCGACCCAAGCACGGAAATTTCGAATTAAAACACAGAGTGTCCAAGATATAAAGCGCATCGTAGTAAAATGGGGGAATAAGCCTTTCAGGTAATGCGGGTTTGGCCTCCGAAATCAATAATCGTGTGGCTAAACTTATCCGACAAGTATAGTTTCCCAATCCATAATTTCACTATTACACGCCGCACTCTATCAAAGGAACCATTTCTATAGTAAAATTAGAGGAGTCGTGCAAACCCCATAATCTACACATCATGATCCCGCATAACAATAAGGAGAACACGAGAGAATCAACGAATACATACCGGAAGATTTATGTTTGTGTTTTGCTGGATTCTCGCCTCCAATTCCGAATGGGTTCGGATTCGCTCGTTAGTCATCTCGGAATTTCTCTAGAAATGCCTTGTTGTACTTCTTCTTCGGCCTGTGCAAATGATACATTTGCCTCAAATCATTAGCTTGAATGAGCCGAAAATTCTCCCATCTTTGGTGCGTATGCTCATGTCTGTAATTGGGAGTTCCTCAATTGCCCACCTTACTGACATCCGTATATGGGAGAATTTGTTCCCGAGTCTGCTATCCGATGAAGGAAAGAGTTGGCTACAAATCCTTTAAAGTTCCTTCGCATCTATGAGTCGTATCTCGTCGTGGCTTCTACTTTTGTCACTTCGGTTCTTCGTACCTCTATCAAATTATAGGTATCGCGTGGAAGTTTTGCCAAGACTCGAACATGTGGTATCAGTATATCAACCCTTTCTTTTATTTCCTGATCGGTCAGGCTTGTTCTTTGTCGGCAAAGCGGAGCGTTGCAGCTTTTCTTGGACTTCTTCCCCATTCTCGTTCGTATCCATCAACTTGGATCTAATTTCCGCACAGGATAAAAAACAAGCGTAACACAGAATTGTCGTTGAAAACCAAATACGGGGGAAATATATTTGATTAATGCATGATGAAGAATCTAAATGTGGCTGTGGATCCAATCCGTGAAAATATTTAGACTTACTATTTCATTAAATGGCCGCAAAACCCTCGTCAATCATTTAAATGTCCATCACGTCGTTTATTGGTGAAATGATTAGTTTAAGCGTGCTCTGGCCGTTTTAGCGGTTGAGCGCAGTGAATCTTTCATTAGAAAGATAAGGCTTTTAAATACGAATTAATCGTAATATCCCCGTTATAACATTTTCCTTGAAATTCGTGTTTTGACTTTATAGCATCGCATCGGGGACGAAAAGGCGCTTTTCTTATATTAGCATCTCTTAGAATCTTTCGATCGCCGATAGCGATATCGCATCGCATCGGGAGCATTGACCGGGCTCTTTGTTAAAGCATGCATGGTTGTATTGCCGATCGCCGATTGCGTGTTATCGCACCTGGCAGGCAACCAATTTTTCTATAAGTTATGTCTCCTCCGTCATTGCGATATGCGATATCACATCGCTTTATCGCAATGATAAAAGATTTAATTGTTTATATCCCAAGGTCATTATTGGTTTGTATATGGAAAAAGGTTTCTCATAATGTTCTTTATTTCATGTTCGGACCTTTTCCAAAATAATACAAAATTGATACCAATTTAAAAGTAAAAGGGTCCCATTTCATATTATGGTATTGTGAATAAAAATTATATGAAATGGGGGGTTGTTGTAGAGGACAACAGCTCCTCATGACCTTGCTGATATTTATTGACACTTGACTCATTAATTTTGACCATGATGATTCCCTAGAACCTAATGAGACCAATCCTATGACCTAATAATATGAATTGGGAGTAAAAGTGAATCATGACTGAGGACCATAGAGAGGAGAATCAACAATTTTTTCTCATGAGGAAAAACTGATGAAAACCACTACCATCAATGAATCCATGACCTAATTGAATGGTGACAATTTATGGTATGGGACTCCTACTATGCAAATGAAAAAGAGTAGATTTGATCACTGATGGCAGTATGACAAAACTGACACTAACATGTAGTACCCATAATTTTATTCATTGTATGGTAGCCAAGAAATTGAATTTTTTCCTATACCTAGCACCAGAATGTCAAGTGATGGTTGCAAATGGAGGAACTACAAATTTCTCTGAAAAATTCCATAATATCAAGGTAACCATGGGGGAATATGTATTGAATAGTCCAATTCTTTCCATTCCTATGGGAGGTGTTGATGTTGTACTAGGAGTACAATGGTTACAATCTTTGGGGACGATAGCTTTTAATTTTCAAAAAAAATTCTTGAAATTGTTTTCAGAAGGAAAGGAAGTCGAATTATGGGGTATTTCAGTGAAGCCAGGTAAATATAATAAGCTCTAATGTCATGAAAAATCTTCTAAAGAAAGAACAATGAGGCATAATTGCACAATTATGCTCACTAGAAGTTCCAAGATCAAAATCATCTATTTCTCTAGATCTCCAAAAAGTCTTAGACAATCATTCCAGGGTGTTTGAAACTCCCAAAGGACACCCACCTATTCATGATCATGATCATGCTATTAATTTGATTCCAGGAAGTGTTCCTCCAAACATCAGGCCTTATAGATATCCTTATGTCAAAAAGAGTGAAATTGAACGTATGATTACAGAAACGTTAGAGGCTGGTATAATTCAACCTTGTCAAAGTTCTTTCTCTGCTCCTGTAGTATTAGTACACAAGAAGGATGGATCATGGCACATGTGTCTAGATTATAGGGAGCTCAATAAGCTCACCATTAAAGATAAATTTCCCATTCTTGTGATTGATGAATTATTGGATGAATTACACGGAGAAATTTATTTTACCAAGTTGGATCTTCGTTCAGGATATCATCAAATTAGAATGAAGACTGAAGATATTCTGAAAATAGCATTTCGAACTCATGACGTTTATTATGAATTTTTGTTCATGCCTTTTGGCCTTACCAATGCACCTTCTACATTTCAAGGGTTGAAGAATTCCATTTTCAAATGCTTCCTTAGAAAATTTGTGCTAGTATTTTTTGATGATATATTAATCTACAACAAGTCTTGGAAGGATCATGTTCAACATGTTGACAGGGTGCTCAAACTATTGCAGGAGAAACAATTGTATGCAAAAGAATCCAAATGTTTATTTGGAGTACAAGAGGTGGAATAAATGGGTCCCATTTTATCCCACGAGGGTGTTAAGGTAGACCCTAACAAAATTAAAGTCATTAAGGAATGGAAAGTCCCCACAACCATAAAGCAGTTGTGAGAATTTCTCTTGTTAACAAGGTATTATTAGAAGTTTGTTCAGAATTATGGGAGAATGGCAACAACTCTAACAACATTATTGAAGAAAGATGCATTTTCATGGACTCTTGAAACAACTAAGGCCTTTGAACATCTTAAAGAGGCAATGTGCCTAGTATTGGTCTTAGCTACGCCAGACTTCACAAAAACCTTTATTGTGGAATGTGATGCCTCAAGAAATGGAATTGGTGTTGTTTTAATGCAAGAAGGAGGACCCATTGCTTTTGAAAGTCGTCCAATCGAAGGAAAGTATTTATAGAAAGCTATTTATGAGAAGGAAATGTTAGCAATACTTCATGCACTAAAGAAATGGTGACCTTACCTAATGGGAATACACTTCAAGGTAAAAATTGATCATGATAGTCTTAAACACTTTTTGGAACAAATATTATCTTCAAAAGAGCAGTAAAAATGGGTCACAAAGATGTTGGGATATGACTTTGAAGTAGTCTACAAAAAAGGGAAGCTAAATGTTATTGCATATGCACTCTCAAGAAAGAATGAAGAGGTGGAAACATTGCTTTGTGCCATTTTTATTATCCAACCAGATTGGATAACTGAAGTAAGGGATGAATGGAAGAAGGACGAAGAAGTTTGGACACTCATTCAAAAGCTGCAGCAAGATCCTAGTACATCTGATACATTTAGTTGGAAAAATGATTCCTTATGGTACAAAGATCGCTTATATCTTTGTAAGAACTCCCAACTAAAACAAAATATTCTTTTAGAATTGCACACTTCTCCTTTAGGAGGACACTCATGATTTTTAAAAAATTACGACAGGTTGGAAAGAATTTTTTTGGGATGGCCTTAAATTTGATATTCAAAAGTTTTTGGCGAAATTTTTGGTTTGTCAGCAGAATAAAGTGGAGACAATTAAGACCCCGGGTCTTCTACAACACCTATCCATTCCAAGTCAACGTTGGGAGGAGGTTTCAGTGGATTTTATCACAGGTTTACCTAAGTCCGAAGGAAAGAGTGTCATCATGGTGGTAGTTGATATACCTACCAAGTATGCACACTTTTGTGCATTATCTCATCCATTTAAATAAAGTACATTTTCTACTACATTTATGGACACAATTCAAAAGCTACATGGAAACCCAAGGGTTATTGTGAGTGTCAGAGATCCCATTTTTACTCAAAATTTTTGGACAGAGTTATTTTCTTGTTTGGGTACACAATTAGCTCATAGCTCATCTTATCATCCTCAATCCGATTGTCAAACTGAGATAGTAAATAAATGTTTGGAAGGGTATATTTGTTGTTTTGTATCTGATAAACAAAAAAAATGGGTCAAGTGGTTACCTATCGCTGAATGGTGGCATAACACTTCCTTCCATACTGCAGCAAAAATGACCCCATTTATGGAACTTTATGGATATCATCCACTGTCCATCAAATCATCTTTAATTCGAAGGTTCAAGTAGTGGAAGATCACATCAAGCATCAACAAGAAGTTCTCCAACTCTTAAAGGATAACCTGAATTTGGCACAAAATCAAATGAAACAATAGGCAGATAAACATCGCAGTGAGAGAAGTTTTGATATAGGAGACTGCGTATTTTTACCTCTACAACCATACAAAAAAATGTCCCTCAATAAAGCTAAGAAGGATAATAAATTATCTCCAAAGTAATATGGTCTTTACAAGGTGTTGCAAAAGATTGGTACTATGGCATACAAATTGGATCTTCCTGCTTCTTCACGAGTGCATCCAGTTTTCCATGTTTCATGCTTAAATAAGGTTATAGGTGAAAATCTTCCATTTCAAACAATATTTCTAGAAATTGATGAGGAAGGAAAAATCATATTCGAACCTGAAGCGGTCATGGAAACAAGAACTCGACAGCTACGAAATCGATCAATTTCAGAGTATCTCATCAAGTGGAAGAACTTACCCAATGAAGATTCTACATGGGAGGATGAGAATTTTATACAGAAGCACCCAGAGGAACTCAAGAATTGAGGACAACACTTTTTTGAAGGAGAGGGGCATGTTAGGTCCCTATATTACTAGTATAGTCCCTTGTTTTTGTTAGTGTAACCCCCTTATTGTTATTATTGTACCCATGTAACCCCCATATTGTTATTATTGTGCCCTTAAATTCTTATTGTTAGGTTGGCTAGGATTACATTATGTCCCCACTAGGATTAAATTGTGGCCCCATGGACTCCTATATATAGAAAGTAAGTTTTGTAATTTGTATCATCCAATAATTGTTCATTCATGTAATGTATTGGAGGTTTCCCCCTCGAAGTGTCTTATTTCTAAGGCGTTGATATCTCTTTTCTTATATTTTTGGAGCTGGTTTCACAACATTCACCCACCTACAGAAGGCTTCAACGTTCACTCATTCCCCAACAGCAACTGGAAGGGAGGTCCAATTCCCTGATCTCTTTTACAATTATCCACTGGAAGGGAGTTTACGACCCCCTAATCTCATTTACCAGCAACCACTCAAAGGGAGCTATGACCCCCTCAGTGAAGGCTCCAACCCTCAACACCACCATAGACCAAGTTTCATAAATTTCACATTGGATCCACTGGCTTCAATACATCACAACTTGTAGGCCTCTTTTCATTACATTTTTAGACTAGACCTAGTACCCTCATTTAAGCCCAATACATACATCAAACTAAAACACATAACTATACAAAATCATTCACTAAATCATAAATAAACCAAAAAATCACTGATCTTTAATCACAAGAAACTAGAAAGATAATCAATAGTCACAACCCAGATCTATATGAAGACATCATTAACAGAAAGAGGAAACAAAATAAAACTGATTAGACATTTTCTTCAGCATTTTTCAGCAAAACCATGGCTTGCATACATGCCTTTCAGAATACTTATCTATGTGTGTACACTATTATCCCAAAACCAACTCGCTTACATATGTCAACATATTACTGAATATATACGCAACTCGGAAAAACAAAACTCGTGTGTATACACGCCTTCCTTGTGTCAAACTCGTGTACATATCTATAAATAATTTAATACTATGCAATACTTATGTTATCACTCTATAATTTATAAGACTGGCAAGACTAAATCATAAAGAGTAATATCAAAACCACTTGAAGCCTAGGGTCTAGCCCTCTTAGACTCAAAGAGGGATCTCTCTATAACATTTATATTTGTTTTAATTTTTTTATATTAGGCTACTTAAATTGATTATGAGGGTAGTTTTTTTTATTGTTCATGTTTGGATTTAAGGGGTCTTCCCTAAAAAATTTCCATTGGGCTATGGAGTCGAAAGATGCTGGGTATATGCATAAAATCCTAGAGCAAGTGCAAGGAAAGCTAGATGTGAATACTGGTGTTTGTAAATGACTGGAATTATGAGATGAAGATGAGTGATTTTAGTAATGACTTAAGATCATTTAAGAATTCTTAAACCATACGTCATAAGAAAACATTGAAATTGTAAAGACAGTCAGAATTAAGGTACTCTGAATAGTCAATCTTAATCAAACATTCCTATTTTATAATTAGAATTTAAATGTTACACATGAAAAGATTACAGTGGAAAGACATAAAATAAGAATATAGACAAACATCACCAGGACACCACAACACATGAATCTTGCAGATTGATCTCTAGTTTATTGATGCGCCATCTTGAAAAATTACAAGTAATTGTAATGAAAAGTGCATCCAAAAATAGGGCCCAACCCCTGTTACAGAACAAGAAATTACATTTAAACTACTTGTAGTGGATCACTGTTATCAAAAGTGAAATCAGTTCGTTTACTACAAAAGTAAATGAAACTGGGTCTGTGTGTCTCCTACATGGACACATTATGACAGTTTTTTAACAGATGTCTAAAGTCATTGTGGAAGCACCATTCATTATAACAACCCTCTTAACAAATGTGTATCTTCCTTTTGAAACCGTTATTCATTGATGTGGAGGTTTGTTGTGCTGGCGAATTTGATATGGCTGAGTTGTTCTGATTCACTAGATGTGCTGACACTGACAATTGGCTAAGTTGCCTGCTTTGTCATCGAGCTGAGTCCTCCCTAGAGTCTACATAAATTTTCCCAATTTTCTGGAGTTGGAAACTTGGTCTTGTTAAAATTTATATAGACTTCATCAGTCTCGGTGTACTTCACGAATTTTGGTCTCAACTGAAAAATGTGCTTAATCTCATGTTGTATGAAGACATCATTGCTGATGAATTCATAAAATTCTTTCCTAGTAATAGTGTTCTTCATATTTGTGAGCTTGGATGTGTCCTTTGAAATAACTGTGAGCCTTTTTACATAATCATTCCTAGGCATTAGCTTATCATTGATAACAAATAAGGAAGGAAATCACCTCTTGTTCAATGGCTCAATCCTATTGAAAAATCTACTTACGGGAATCTCCAGCTAATGGAACCTTTCTTTTAGCTGAGTAACTTGAATCTTTTTTTTCAACACCCTTTTTACCTCTACTACAGAGGTTGTTCTGTCTGCCACTTCTAGTTTCTCCAATTCATGAATTCTTTTAGAATTCAAGAATCTGATGATGTTGTTGGCAGTTTGGGGCTTATTCCCAAGTTCCTCATTTTTTTTCTCAATGGAAACTAACACTAAATCAATTAGATACCTCTTTTAAAAAATTATCTAAATTGATGGCCATATATCATTCACAAATTCAATTATATCCAACCATATAATTTGTTTCACTCTCCCTACCATGCTTCCAATTGAGGACTCCTAAAGGGACTTCTGCAAACTTTCATTTAGCATTTTTCTAATCTACAACTTTGTCGCATGTGTTGAATCCTTCCTTTTGTTCTGCTCTTGTAGGTCACTAATTTGATCTTGTATTTTTTGAATTTCTTTTGTCTACAGGGACATTTTCTCCATTGCCTTGGCTATCTTCACAATGCCTTCTCCTGGTGTGCATGCAGAGGTTGTCGATGCTGGAATCACTGTGAGAGGAACTACTTGTAGGGGAATCATGGCCTTGTTTCTCCTTTAGTTGCTTCCTTCACTGCATCTATTCTTTCTTTCTGTCTTTCCTTTATCATCTTATCCGTCTCACTCTCCATTTTCTAAATATTTTTTTATTGTTAAACAATCAATTGCATCATTTCCTCTTTCCGTGTTTTAGTTTCTTTTATATCCTTGGCCATAGGGTATTCTATCACTGACATCTTACTTTACCTCCTCAAGGCAGCTATGTCTGCATTCTTCTTTATCATAAGTGTTTCTTCCATTGTTATGTCTGATGGATTTTACCCAAGTTGCATCTCTAAATCCACCAGAGATTTTATCCTTGAGTATTTGGCCATGGCAGAGATATTTTCCACCTTCAACTGTCACTGTGTGTTGGAAACTGTCACCTGTAGCTTTCAGAGGCTCATGGTTGTACTAGTTAGCATGGAGAATATCATTTACACTGTCTTCTTGTGCATCTCCATCTGGTCTATTGGATGGATTTTCTTTGTGTCAAACTCAAAAGAGGTATTCTTGTAGTCTTTTGCAACTTTGGGATGACGAATTTGTGCTTCCAAGAATGCCATCCTCATTCTTCCCTTATAAGAGTCAAAGGCTGATAGAAGTCTACTATGGGAGCTGCATTTTTGTTTCCAAAATTGACTGTATATGTTGGTCTTTATAACATCATTCCTTCTTTTGATCTCCTTGAATTTGTCATAGACGTCTTCCTCCGTTTGCTCTAAGGTGGACATAGATGTTGGAGTTTTCACATTCTATTGTTGGAAATGCACAATGGGAGAAGAGGTTGAGAAAAAGTTTTGGCCACTTACTGGAGATGAATTTGGTGAATCCCTGATTGTGATGACAGTTTGTTGGTCCTTCTAACTATGCTTTTAAAGGGCCATGCAGATTCTGGCCCTCTTGTTGTATTTCATTTTGAGTTATTTAGTGGAGGAATCAATGTCCATGCCTATTTGATCCTCCCTGGTCCTCTTGCTTCCTATTTCCTTTTTAGGATCATTTTCTTTGTCATATTGAACTCCTGTAGCCTTCCTTTCTTGCGGAGTTGGTGTTTGAATTCCTGAAGTAGAGATGACCTGCTCTTCAACCTCCTGGACTGTGTGAGCCACCAATTCTTCTTGGTTCTTGTAATTTTATATCCCTAGTCTATGGGCATGAATGTAGGGTGTGGACTTGTTTTCCACCCTCTTCTTGGAAATGATCCCCATTGGATCATAGGACCAAGTTAAAATTTGTGTGAACTTCATCTCATTTAACATTTTATCTGCCTCTTCCCCTCTTACCCTGATGTTGCACATGAATGGACCAGTTTGTGATCTTATCCTGAATTGTGACTTCCTCTTGGAAGAGACACAATGCACCTCATCTGCATCTACCATTTATCTGATATAATCAAGTGCAAAGATTCTCATTGTTAACACTGGAAAATCGTACGGAAAAATATGACATTAATTAATGTCAAGACAAAGGATTTAGAGGGTTGGAAGACATTGTAGGATATGGAAAGTATTTAAAAATATTAAAGGTTTAAGGAAAATCAAATTTTAACTAGTCTTAAATGTTGATTGTGTGTATTATCCTTCGAGAAGAGCGCCTTCTATGCACCTTTTGGCCCGATAAGCATGCATTATTGAGAGTGGCGAAATGCCACTATTCGGGCCACATAAAGAAAAAGGGCAAGTTAATCCTTACTTGAAGCCGCCTAAGGACAACCACCAATGCCTCCTTAGACACTATGTGAACACACAATGGAATATTTGGAGCACACAAAGGAATCATACCTCTCCCTTGGGTCACCATCCACAATGTACCAAGGGAGGGAAGGAGGATTTGAAATCCCCTATATAAAGCCACCATGAAATGAAGAATTGGTGATCACATTGTTATGCTAGCCATAATTTCCCAAGAAATACCATCAGTGTGTGACCCCGAGTTGAAGACAAAGGGGACTCACTTGTTGGCCATACAACAAGGTCAGTCCACACAGTAGAGAGAGAGAGGGAGACTGCACCGATGCAAGATTGGAATGAACAAAATCATTGCATCGGGACCTAGAAACATTGTCTAGGGTAACTTTGGCAAGAGGGTTAAGTATTCTTCTCCTTAATACCAGTGCTCAATAAGAGGGGACTAGAGCCACCATTTTCATTATTGTTTCATTTGATTCATTTAGAGCTTCTGTTTATTCATGTTTATATTTAGTTTAGTTTTTATATTACATTTGCATGCTTATTTTTATATATAGTATGCTCAGTTACTCCACTTCTTTATGCCTGCTACCAATAGTTTAAATGGGTAAACCACACCCCTTAAACTGGTGTGATTTCGTAAATACATGCACCAAACACACCACAACGCTCATGGAGAGGTACTTGGGTAGCTTATAGGGGGCCACTTCATTACCATAAACCCTGATATATGTATAGTGTTCGTAGAGGTACCAATCCGTTGTTCTGATATGTTCTATCAACTGCATCACCTTCCTGATTTCCTCACTTATACTTGACTCTGTGGTACTGATGAGTGCAATGATTTCTAGATGAAAAAATAGGTCTAAAAACTCTTGTAGGAATATTTTTTCCCCTTCCTCAATAAAGTTGTCCATAAAATTATAGATTGGATTTGAGAGTCATCATCCTCCTTCATCATGTCAAATTGGAATTCGCTGGATTAAAAATAGGCAAACATGTATACCAACACAAAGGTGTATTTGAATACCCCTTCTATGTGGAAATTTAGGAACTGATCATGAATTTCATCAACAAGAAATTGAGCATAGTTTAACACAAAATTGGGCTTAACATATAACGAAACGATAGAAAATAAACCAATTGTGGCTTCATCTACCCACTAGTCGTTATGATACCCTAAAAAACAAAATAAATCACTGATAATGTTCTTGGTCCTATCCGGGAAGGTAGAGGAGGGATATGGGGGATTGGTGGTAGGAATTGGTGCATTCGTGGCCATGAAAAGCGCTAAGGTCTTAGCTCTGCTAACAAAATATAACCCCTCGTATAATCCTATAAGGGCCTCATATGAAAAAGGGATAGTGTTCTCAACAATGGGGGCTTGCATCATCTCTTGAATGGATGGGGCATTAATGTAAAATAAAATCTCCCCTGCAGGGCTCACTATGGCTCTTTGGTTAATGTCATAATAGGATACACCATGGGATTGAAAGGTTGTTGGTCTGCCTTGGGAGGCATGATTTGTTTTCTTTATTTTATTTCTCACCCGAAATGGAGAATGGGTTTTAAGAAAAAGGGGGAAGAGAAGAGGGAAACAATATGGGTTGGCACTAGGGAAGGGACAAGACTAGAGGGGACCGGGATCGGAAATGAATCAGTCAAAATGAGAACTATGATCGGGCTCCTAGAGCGCTGATGATTTCTCCTTTGATGAACACTACCCCTTTGGCAACAGTGGATGGTCCACGATTTCTCTGCAAATATCCTCAAGTCCAAAAACCTGTAGTAATTCAATAATATCAAGGAAAACTCTCATGCAATGATGAATTTGGGCGTTAACATGTAGTTGAGGGTGACCATTCATTTGGTTTGGTTCTGTTGGATAATGGTCTGACCATTCATGGCACAACGGGTTTCTAGAGGGAGGGGATGTGATGGGGCGAGGTAGATAAGTGGTAGAGGACATGGTGCGGCGACAGTGACAACGATCATAGGGTTGCAGCAGTTTGGTTGATGGCACAAACCAATTTTCGAAGGGGTTCATAGGTGGTAAGAGGTAATGAAGCGGAGGTTTTTAAATCGCATCATTGTGCCACATATAAGAGTGGATGTTAATATATACCACCCATTTTGGACCCCCTTCCCCCTTTTGTTAACATCTGGTGGCTAAGGGGGGGCCAAAATGGAGTGAGGGTAGTCGGATGTGGGGTGAGGGGTGGAGATGGAGGTTAAGGAGGAGGATTTTTAGCATGCGATGTGACAAGTGAGGGAATGTTGGGGGCTAGTTTTTTGAATGAGCGTGGGGATATGGTAGGACTTAGGATAAAGAGAATAATGTGGGTTTGGGGGTTTTTTATGAATACAACGAATTGATAGCGTAGGGACTTAGGATAAAATTTGACATAAGGTATGCGTGTATGACATCAGAATCCAATCTTTCGAAACATTGCCCCTTTCCCATCATTTATGCAATAAAGAATTTCTGTCTTGGCTTTCCTCTTACAACAAAGAGAAAATATGAAACTGGGATTATGTACCTTGGTGGAATAGTCTTCACACTTTTTTTCCATTCTTCGTTCTTTTTTTCCTTTTTTCTATTTTCATTTTTTCTCTTTTTTTCTTTTTCTGTATTTTTATACCATCTTTTCTTCTTTTTTTATTTTTGATTTTATTTTAAATCATTTGGATTTTGAAAATCATTTCAATAATGAAAACCTTGCTATAAATATGAAGTATCCAGTCACCTTGAGATCATATAATTTATAGGGTGTTAACAATGGCTCCAGCTAGGGATGGTGCTTCTTTGAAAAGAAGTGTCAAGAACTTGAGACCAGTAGCCTTCAATGCTCCTTTTTCTACAACTTTTTTGACTGATTTCCTTCCTTCTTCAACTGATTTCCTTTCTATTTTTCTATATTCTTATCGAACTAGGTTTAGGGCCTTCAATTTGAGCTTCAACCTTCTGCCATGAATTATTGAAAACTGTAAGACTTGTATTTACAATGGTGAAAATATGACCTGAGTTTTAGAAGAAATAATGTATTAGCATCCTGCCATTGACATGACCTCTAGACACTTCTATACCATCTAGCTCTTTGACAAAATAAGCACTATTTCCCTTGAAAGCATGAATGACATATGGCCCTTGCCAAAGGTTATCAAACCTTCCATGCTTGCCTTTATCGATATACTCTCTTCTGGAATTCCATTTCAAAAAAATTTCACTTGCAATTAAATCATTGGCCTTGGTTCTCTTATCAAAAATGTTTTTGATATTATCTTGTATCACTTGTGTTCTATTGTAGACCTCTTCCCTAGACTACTACAAATGAATGGTGTCATTAATAATCCTTTGAATGTCATTTGATTCAGCTTGGACTCCTTGGATTACGTTCATTATTGGAACTCCTAAGGAAGAAGGAAACACCGCATCCATTCCATAAACCAATTGGTATGGGTACATGCCACTTGACTTCTTTGTGGTGAGTCTATCAACCCAAAGAGCATTGATCAACTTATTGTGCCTGATTTCTTATTCTCCTCCAGAAACTTTTTAATGATGTTCAACAGGCTTTTATTTGAAGATTTAGCCAGCCCATTACCTTGAGGGTAATATGTTGTTGAATTCCCCAATGTTATATGATACCTATGATAGAAGTCGACCATCCTTTTGGATATAATGGCTGCAGAATTTTCTCTAATGATTTCTCTAGGGAAACCAAATCTAGAAAGGATGTTGGTCTCTAGGAACTTTATAATGAGAGATTCAGTGGAATTTCTTGAAGGGGTGGCCTCTATGCACTTCGTGAAATAAATTTTAGTAATAAGTATCCATTTATGTTGTGCATAGGATGGGGGATGAATTTATCTAGTGAAGTCTAGTCCCCATTTCTTGAAAGGGCTTTCCACAGAGATAGGTTTCAGGGGTAAGGGCAGTAGCTTTCTCTTTCCTTCAAATTTTTGACATTTATGACAAGAAACAACCATCTTTTGGACATCAGGAAAAAGGGTGGGCCATTAAAAACTAGCTCTCAGGATCTTGTTGGCAGTGGTTTTCCAATAGAGATGGCCACCACAGTCACCTCCATGGAACTCTCACATTACTATATATGCAACATCCTTCATTAAACATTTAAGAGAAATACCTCCAATATCCTTCCAATATAAAGCATTTACCAAATGTAGAATTTAACAGCTTTCAGTTTTAGAAATCTAGCATTGGTTTTAGACAAACTAGGAGGAGCATTTAGATTTTATAATACATACAAAATATCAGCATACCATGGATAATTCAGGAATTCTTCATCAATTGGTGGAGTCGCTAGTTCCTCTTGATCATCTAATGTGTGCTACCATGTTGATGTCTAGTGCGTGAAAGTTACATTCTTCCATCAATTCAGCTAGTCCTTAGCCTTTAATAAACTTGGTAGGCTTGATTTCCAAATCATATTATAGGGTTACTACAATCCATTTCCCTCTTTTTCCATCAAGACCATTTTGTATTAAGATGTATTTAACAATTTCATTTGGAACATAAGCAATGATATGTGAACGTAAAATATAAACTCTAAAATCTTTCAATGCTTTAACCAATGCAAAAGCATTTTTTTCCATGATATTATATTTCAGAGATGCATCTCTTAATGCCTTCCTGAAAAAGGCTATTGGTTGTTCTTGTCCTTCACCATTTTTCTGTAATAAAAAAGCAACAATAGTATGTTCAAATAAAAAATAAAAAATCATGAAGTATTTAGTGAAATCTGGACGATTTAGTACTGGGCCTTTTGTTAATGCTAGTTTGACAAGATCAAAAGATTGTTTTGCTTCAATGGTCCATTTTATTTTTTATCCCTTCTTGAGTATATTAGTGATGCTCCTTAAAAGTTATGCAAAGTTGGGTATAAATCTCCTTAGGAAGCAGACTTTACCAATGAAGGATTGGAGTTCCTTTAGATATATGGGATGGCTGATTTTTAATATTCCTTTAGTTCTACTAGGATCAATTCTAATTCCATCCTTAGAGATAATATGACATAATGGTTTTCCTTCTTCTAATAGAAATAATGTCTTCTTAGGATTCAGAGAGATTTCTAATTTTTTGTATCTTTCAAAAATTCTTCTCAAGTGGGCTAAATGTTCTTCATGAGTTTTAGAGAACATGCTGATGTCATCTAAATAAATCACAATAAAGTAGTCATTGTCATCAGCAAATGAAATTTCCATGGCCCTTTGAAAGGTAGCTCTATCATTCATTAATCCAAATAGAATCTTCACATACATGAAATTCCCCCAAGGAGCTATAAAAGTTGTCTTATCTTGGTCATCGTGGTGTACTAACACTTGATTGTAGCTAGAGAAACCATCTAACAAAGATATCCTACTCGAACCCACTACCCTTTGCAATATGTGATCCATCCTAGGTAAAGGGAAATTATCCTTAAGGGACACCTTATTAAGGTTTCTAAATTCAATGCAGAGTCCAATTTCACCTATTTTATTTCTCATTGGGACAATATTGGAAACCCATTTGGACTATCTGAGTGGTACTATGAGATTTGCTTCATACATTTTTTTAATCTCTTTCTGAACTAAAGGCATTAAAACAATATTTATTCTTCGCAATTTTTGTATGAATGGTTTTTTATTTTCTTTAATTACACCCTTATGTTGAATGATGCTGGTATCATAGGAATTCAAATCCTCATAGCTCCATGCAAACACATCAATGAATTACTTGAACAAGGCTAAATATTTTTTCTTTGTAATAGTGGGCAGAGATTTAGATAGTTTGATGATTTTGGGGTTATGTTCTGTGCCTAGATTACATTCCTCAATGTCTATTTCAGTTGGCTCTATTTTGGGTTTTTTTTCCACATAATTAAAGTAAAATAATTCTTATAAATGGACCAGCCCTCTAGGCAGATTATTGTCTTTAATTTGGAGTATTTCAAATTCCTCTTTTTCCAAGTTTTTTTATTTTATTTTCAGTATTATATGCAGTGTTGTTAGCTGGAATATTTACATTGTTACTTACATCTAAAACAACGTTTTCTAGAACAGTGGCTGGTTTTTCCTCAATACTTTTTTCATTAGTAATACTGTCCTCCTCGCAATCCATATCTATGTCAATGTCTTGAAATTCATCTTTGGATTACAGGAAGCTTTCAATTTGTTTATCACTACCAAAAAATTTCCAGTACCTCGTGTTATTTATCACTGAAGGATGATGTTTGACTTCAATTGTATGTCATTTGTTTGGGTGATGGAGTTTACAGGTACTTGTTGAAAAAGCGAGGCCATTATCTAGGATAATTTGTTTTCTAGGAATTACTGTGAAATCATATTCCTCAAAGGTGCTTAAGAAATCAAGGAAAACATTTCTATAAGCTCTCAGTCTAGGGTGTTTGGCTGTATATAGTCCTTTAACTTGTTTTATGACCAACTCAGAATCTCTGTGTACAGAGATCCCTTTTGCTCCTAATTTTTTCAACATTTGTAGTCCCAAAAGAAAAGCTTCATATTTTCCAATGATTTTTGTGAACCGGAAATTTATTTTGTATGAATGACCCTATGCACTATTGTTTCTTTTATTATACACCAAAATTCCTGCATTGGAGCCTACTTTTCCACATGAGCCATCAAGACTCATGTTCCAAAGAGGTTCGTTGGCCGGATCTAGTTGTTCTATTTGTATTTGACTGACAGTATTTTCTGTGGGATCATATTCTCTCTGGGAAGCCTGTGAATCAATGATTCCATCATTTTATAAAATGAAAGAATCCAGGTCAGTGTGAACAGAGTAAAAAGGGAAATTGTGAGGCTTCTCTTGGCTACTTACCATTTAGGTCATCATATTCTCCCTATAAAGTTTTCTTGATTGACCAAACACCAGAATGGTAGCATATGTCATGTCCAAATGCAGCGTCCCTTGTAATTTTTCTCCCCATGAGCGAGATAAAAGCATTCCATATTTAGGGAGAATGTCAGCCACAACAATATGCATCACTAAAATCTTTGCAGGTATTTGAGCTAGAGTGTCACAAAGATCTTTAATCAAACCTAGGCACTTAACTTTTCTAGAATAAAAAGAGTATAAATCTCTATAGGGTCTAGTGATTTCGAGGCCAAGTTTCGCGATGACATCCTGGGGCATAAGGTTGTTTGATACACTCGAATCCAACATGGAATTATGAAGTATCGTGTCATGAACATTTAAGCTGGCATAAAAAGGAGGGACCCCTCCTTCCTGCGGTCTTCCATCGACCTCTAGCCCAAACAAAAGTTGAGGATGGTCATCCCTTAAATTGATAGTGTCGGTGATCTCCCCTATATTTAACACTTTCAGGACCTGAGATCTATAGGAATTTTTGTTAATAAATTCAATGAAAGGGATTGAAATATTTACCTTTCAAAGCTCGCTCTCAATACTAAAAGGAGTTTGATTTATCAGTGGGTTTGATAGATTGGTCCTTTCAACCTCTATTATTTTGTAACTTCAGTCTCTTTTCTTGTACTGGGAATGTCTTCTAGATCATTTCTGGCAGGAATATCTACTCCCTTCTTGATATTTTTCTCTATGTTTTTCTTTTCTAAGTTATTTAAATTTTTCATTTTGTTTTCTGTTTTTTTCTTGACTTCGGATTCAGATACTTTCTTGGTAGAGTTTTCTTAATTCCTTTTATTTTAATTATTGAAATTATTCTTTCTCCTTAAATTGTACCTTTTGTGGACCTCCATAATGGCATTCTCAAAACCTAATTTTTATTCATCAGATTCTTCGGGTCTGAGGTTTTTTTAGGATAGTGAAAACAAGTCTTGCTCTTCTTCAGTGAGAAAAACAAGATCATCTTCATTAATCCCCATCAAATTTATATCATTTTCCTCAAATTCCTCTACTATTCCTTTATCATCATCAGCATATTTTTCTTGAAAGGGGCCTAATTTGCTGATCATGACATATTTTCTCTCTCTGTATAATTTATGGAGGGTTTCTTATTATTTTTTGATTTATATTTTGGGGTGCTGGTTGATTTTCTCTGGGTATTTATCTTTCATTCAAACTCATCCTCTCCATTATCCTTTTCATAGTTGTTACCTAGTTGTCAATTTTTTCATCAGGTGTAGAAGCTAGAGGTTCTTCTATTATTGTGATTCTCCTCTCGGTCCTCATCCTAGCCCTTTTAGATAATAAATTAGCTTCTACACTCACAACATATTTTTTCATTTCCTGTAAGGTTGATGAGTCTCTTTCCCTAAGTTGCTAGGCCATGTCTGGGTCAAATCCATCCAAGAATTTAAGCATGAATATCCCTTGGGGTGGTCCCATATTAGCAGGGAGTGCATTATATAAGTTATTGAATCTAGTATAGTAGTCTTGCACACTCTTTTCGAGAGATCTCTTAATAGCATCGTATTCAGATAGAATATACAGTGGATTTTTCTTGACTTCCCATTTGTTGATGAATGTTTGGTGAAAAGCAGGGAGGTCATGGATAATATTAGAAGTTAATTCTTTAAACTATTTCCTGAATTCATCTCGGAAGCTCTGGGAAAACATTCTCAATTTGACACTATCATCATCAATTTCTTGCAGGTCAAAAAAATCATTCATTTTATCTATGTGTTGTTGGGCAGTCATAGGACTAGTGCTAACAAACTACAGAATATTGGACTAATAGTCCTGGGGCATAGGAGGTAAAGGTACTGGAAGAACCAATGATGAATATGTGGCTACCATGATAGGTGGAGGTGGTGGAGGGAGATGAACAGTGGTGAAGGTGGATGGGTAGGGGTATGGAATATGGATGGATAAAAAACTGTAAGGTCAGTCCAATTCTGAGATTTGGTTCTGAAGAGACCTTGTTAAAACTGTAAATCAACTTGAACATCTTTCAGAGTGAAAAATTTATTAGGTAAGGAGTTATACCTCTAAAGAATCCTGTCAATGGTTTGTCTGTCTGTTCTAGGAGTTTCCCCAATATCTTCTCAAGATTGTCTACTATAGGATGGGGATTTGGAACTAGATGGGATCTGGTGGATATTCTTTTGGGAGCCAAAATTTAGTCTGAAATCACAAACCAACTGATTATTAAATAATGTAAGGAACCAATATTTAAAATAAAGTTGTATCATATAATTCTTTCAAGCTGGGGTTTTCTCAATTCAGATGAAAATTGAAAATTTCCAGCCGTCCCCAGTATGGTCACCAATATGTTATCACTCTATAATTTATAAGTCTGGAAAGACTAAATCATAAAGAGTAACATCCAAACCACTTGAAGCCTAGGGTCTAGCCCTACTAGACTCTGAGAGGGATTTCTCTATAAGATTTAGATTTATTTTAAGTTTATGACATTAGGCTAGGTAAATTGATTGTGAGGGTAGATTTTTTTATTGTTCGTGGTTGGATTTAAGGGGTCTTCCCTGAACAATTTCCATTTGGATATGGAGTAGAAATAGGGTGGGTATATGCATCAAATCCCAGAACAAGTGTAAGGTAAGCTAGCTGCAAATAATGGTTTTTGTAAATGACTCGATTTATGAGATGAAGATAAGTGATTTTAGTAATGACATAAGAGAAATTGAGAATTCTTAAACCATACGTCCGAAGAAAACATTGAAATTGCAAAGAAAATCATAATTAAGGTACTCTGAATAGTAAATTTGAATCTAACCTTCCTATTTTAAAATTAAAATATAAATGGCACACATGAAAAGATTACAATGGAAAGACATAAAACATGAACAAGGAAAAACATCACAAGGACACCACAACACATGAATCTTGTAGATTGATCTCTTTATTGATGCTCCAGCTTGAAAATTTACAAATAATTGGAATGAAAAGTGCTTATAAAACGAGGGTCCCACCCCTGTTATAGAATGAAAAATTACATTTAAACTACTTGCACTGAATTTCCATTATCAAAGGGGAAATCAGTTTGTTTACTACAAAAGTAACTGAAACTGGTTTTGTGCATCTCCTGCATGGACGTGTTGTGACAGTTTTTTAATAGATGTCTAAAATCACTATGGAAGCATTATTAATTCTAACAACCTTAACAGATGTCTAGCGTCCTTTTGAAACTATTATTCAATGTTGTGGCGGTCTGTTGTGCTGGAAAATTTGATACGGTTGAGTTGTTCTGATACACTGGATGTGCCAACACTAACAACTCGCTGAACTTCCTGCTTTTTCATCGAGCTGTGTTGTCATCCTCCCTGGAGTGTACATAAATTTTCCCAATTCTCTGGATTCAGAATCTTGGTCCTGTTCAACTTTCTGTAGACTTAATTAGTCTCGGTGTACTTCATGAACGTTGATATCATCTAAAAAATGTGCTTAATCTCATGATGTATGAATACACCATTGTTGATGACTTCATAAAATTATTTCCCATTCATAGTTTTCTTTAGATTTGTGATCTTGGATGTGTCCTTTGAAATATCTATGAGCCTTTTTACATAATCAGTCCTAGGCATCATCTTACCATTGATAACAATTAAGGAAGGCAATCTCCTTTTGTTCAGTGGCTCAATCCTATTTTAAAATGTACTTACCTCAATCTCCAGCTGATGGCACCTTTCTTCTAGCTAAGTAACTAGACCCTTTTTTTTCAACACCCTTTTTACCTCCAGTGCAAAGGTTTTTCAACCTGCCACTTCTAGTTTCTCCAATTCATGACTACTTTTAGAATTAAGGAATAGGATGATGTTTTTGGAATTTTGGGGCTTATCCCTAAGTTCCTCATTTTTTTTCTAAATGGAAACTTTCACTCAATCAATTAGATCCATCTGTTAAAAAATTATTTGAATTGATGGCCATATATCATTCACAGATTCAATTATATCCAACCATATCATTTTTTTCACTCTTCCTACCATGCTTCCAATTCCTAAAAGGACTTCTGCAAAATTTCATTTATCTTTTTGCTAATCTGCAACTCTATGGCATGTGCTGAATCCTTCATTTCGAGCTACTCTTGTAGGTCACTGAGTTGATCTTACAGATTTTTAATTTCTTCTATCTGCAAGGACATGTTCTCCATTTCCTTGGCTAGTTGCTCAATGCCTTCTCTTGGTGTGCCTACAGAGGTTGTTGATGGTGGAATCACTGTGAGAGGAACTTCTTGTAGGGGAATGATGGCCTTATCTGCTTCTTTAGCTACTCCCTTCAATGCATCTCTTATTTCTTTCTATATTTCCTTTATCATATTATCCATCTCACTCTCCATTTTCTTAATTTGTTCTGTTTGTTCAACAATCAATTGCAACATTTCTGCCTTCTATGTTTCAGTTGCTTCTATCTCCTTGGCCATATCATCTTCTGTCACAAGCATCTTAAGTGGCCTCCTCAAGGCAAATATGTTTGCATTATTATTTCTCACAAGTGTTTCTGCCACTACTATGTTTCATGGATTGTACTCGAGTTTCATCACTAAATCCTCCAAATATGTTATCCTTGAGTCTTTGGCCATCGCAGAGATCTTTTCCACCTCGAACTGTGACTGTGTGTTGGACAATCTCACCTGCAGCTTTGAGAGGCTCATGGTTGTACTAGTTAGCATGGATGAAATCATTTCTCCTATTTTCTTATGCATCTCTATCTAGTCTATTGGATGGATGTTCTTTGTGTCAAACTCAAAAGAGGTCTTCTTTTAGTCTGTTGCACATTTTGGCAGAGGAATTTGTGCTTCCAAGAATTTCAACCTAATTCTTCCCTTCTCAGAGTCAAAGGCTAATAGAAGTCTACTCTGGGAGCTCATTCCTTATTTTGATCTCCCCGAATGTTTCATATATGTCTTCCTCCTTTTGCTTTATAATGGATGTAGATGTTGGATTTTGCACATTCTGTTGTTGGAAAGGTACAATGGTAGAAGAGGTTGATAAAATTGTTTGGCCACCTACTGGAGATGAACTTGGTGAATCCCTAATTGTGATGACAGTTTGTTGGTCCTTCTCACCACCTTGTTCAAGGCCCATCCAGATTCTGGCCCTCTTCCTATATTTAATTTTGAATTCTTTAGTGGAGGAATCAATGTCCATTTATGTTTTATCCTCCTTCATCCTCTTGCTTCCTATTTCCTTTTCAATCTCCTTTTCTTTGTCATCTTGAACTCTTGCAACCTTCCTTTCTTGGGAAGTTTTTGTTTGAATTCCTGAATTAGAGATGACCTGCTCTTCAGCCTCCTGGAGTGTGTCTGCCACCAATTATTCTTGGTTCATGTACTTTTCTATCTCCAGTCTATGGGTATGTATGTAGGGCGTGGACTTGCTTTCCACCCTCTTCTTGGAAATGATCCCCATTGGCTCATAGGACAAAGTGAAACTATGTGTGAACTTCATCTCCTTTAACATTTTATGTGCCTCATCCCCTACTGCCCTGCTATTGTAGATGAATGGAGAAATTTTTGATTTGATCCTGAATCATGACGTCTTCTTGGAAGAGAAAAAATGCACCTCATCTGCATCTGTAATTTTTCTGATATACTCAAGTGCCGAGATTCTCATGGAGAGGTACTTGGGCATTTTATAGGGGGCCAATTCACTGGTATAAACCCTGATCTCTCTGTGGTTTTGGTAGAGGTACCAATCTGTTGTTCTGATCTGATCTTTCAACTCCATCACCTTCTTGATTTCCTCACTGATTCTCGGCTCTGTGGTACTACTGAGTACACCAATTTTTGGATGAAAAATAGGTCTAAAAAACTCTTGTAGGAATATTTTTTCTGTTCCCTCCTCAATAAAGTTATCCAGAAAATTATATATTGGGTTTGAGAGTCATCAACCTTCTTCGTCATGTGAAATTGGAATTTTGTAGTATTCCCAAATGGGGAAATGCAACAATACATGCATTAAAAACATAGTTTTCATAAATATGTGCAATAATAGGTATATGCAGCCCATGGATCCATTCATTTATACATTATAGCATCCAAATACAAAAGTATATCCAAAAAAAATCATGGTAGCTTAGTTAAACAAGCCTCCCAAGCCATAATAGTGCAAAAATAATGCAAAAAGAGGGGTTGCAACCATGAATTAAAGCTGGAATACCCTGACAACATTATTTTATTACTCCTACAATAGAAATAGGTTGTACATTAGATATAGAGATTATATGTGCATAAAAATTTAGATCTATATCAGATCCATGCACTATACAAGCTCTTTTATAGAACCCCCTTGGGGTTTTCAGAAAAACACCAAGTACCAAGTGTAGATTTGAGATCTAAGACTGCAGATCTACTAAATATTACAAATCCGGAACGTGGATCTAATATGATATGAAAAATAAAAGGATATCCTCTAACATATCTTCAAAGTGAAGGGAAGATCCCCAACACTCAGAAAATCACCTCTCCAATGGTGTGCTGAACCACCCTGCAGGTGGTCCTTCTGAAATTACGCAGATCTGGATCTATTCTGTGCTATAGGGATCAAAATGTAGTTGGAATGATGCCAAGATCTGGAAATGAGGCTCAATGCCTTCAAAACTTTCCTCCCAATGGATTAGAAACCTCCTCCGCTGAAAATAAGCAATGAAATGGCCTAGATTTGAAGATCTAGTCTCCACTTGCTGCAGCTTACTGAAACAGAAAAACCCTCAATAGGATCTGCATTGTCAAAGAAAGGTGAAGCTTGGCATTAAGCCACATAGTGGAGAATATGGTACAAGACTCCTCCAAGACCTACTGAATGGAAGAGGTGGTTTTCCCGAACAAGAACACCCAATGCTAAACAACATTCAATCTCAGCTAAACAACAAGAGAAATTATATGTCTAAATAGACCATATAATCAGAAAATCATAATCATAAGCAAATCTCATATGGCTACCATCCTCTTCCTTATAAACAATGTGAGCCTTCTCACCTTGGGTCCCACTCATTAGGGTTTCCACCTTCATGCAGTTAATCTCCCTCCAAAACTGCATTGTACCATCATCAATTCCACTCCTCCATAACAACGTTGTTGGATTTGGTCAACCTTGACTTGTTCTCCATGAAATTCCTCCTTCCATACTAAAGGTGGCTTTATTCTAACTATCTATACTAATCCATATTCCCACTGGGTTATCTCCATTAATGTTTGACTTCCTCCATACTAGCTTTGTTGACTTGGTCAAACTTGACCTTGTCCACATGCATTAGCCTTTGTTCACACATGAAGGTACTTTATCTAGTTATGAATATGATCCATTTTCCCATTAAGATGGATGTTATTGCTGCTAAAAATATTTATGGTCCTCCCTACCCATTTATTCATCTAACTATGTGTTAAGAGTAAAATTATTATTCCAATTGGTTGCATGCTAATTTAGGAATATTACAATCCTCCCCTCCCAAATGTTGCTTGTCCTCAAGCAACTGCAAGGATATAACTGAAGATCCTCTCCTCTTCCTCCTATAGCATCCTTAAGTGATAGGTTCCTCCAAAGAACAAGGTGCTCTTTCAACAATATGCCCTCAAGGTATTCCTCCCATGTGTATAAGTATGCCTTTGGTGAAAAATCACAATGGCTCTCGTCATGAAAAAGTGGGATATCCATGGAAACAACTATAAGTGGTCTAGAGGCCTTCTTGAGGTATGGAATCTGAAAGATATTGGGAACCATCATCCCCATGTGAAGCGTCCATCCCCAAGCTATCATCCACAAAACGTGATTCACCCTCCAACATGGTAACTCCTGAAACATCTCCTCCACCTTAGGCTCCTGCAAAGAAGGTGGGTTGCATAGCTGAATGTGTGGGATTAAAATTTCCATCCCACGTTGTCTCTCTCTCCATTTATGATAAGTGTAGAGCTGCTACTGCATATGGGCTGCAGTAATGTTGCCTTCATGGAGCATAAAGAAATAGGGCCCTCAAATATTCACCCTCTGGTTATTGCCCAAATCATTCCATAGAAAATTAATATGACATTATTATCATCATATGGAAACAAAATAAGAGAAGTACTGAAGTTTTTACATAGTGCTGGAAATTAAGAACAGTTTCTCAAGTAGTCACGGCACAATTTTACCAACTGCAGTTTCAGAACATGATGTAGCAAGTTATCTCTCAAAAAATTGTTATATGTGCATGTCATCACATTTACTAGTGAATAGTAAATGGCATTATATATCAACTCAAAATACAGGAATAATACAAAACTTGCCAAAGAAATACAATAAATGGCTCTCCTCATCATAGATGTTCATCCCAAAATGACCATGAAGCCCAAATAGAGGCTTGCCCTCTTGTGGAGCAATGCATTGTATAGAGATGGTAAGAGAATGAAAATACTGTGTTAGATAATCAATAAGTTCAAAAACACAATTCATACCATGTACTGAGATTAATCCGATAATAAGACCCATGAATGAGCCCTCCATAGTGATATAACATTGTCCCATGAAGAGGAGTGAACTATGTGCTGCAAGTAGATATTTCTTCTTATGCTTGGAAATCCAAGTCAAGAAGATCATATCATGGTAATAGATGTCTCCATCCTCTACTCCATCACTCTCATCTCCTTCATGCTCATCAAGCACATCATATGTGAAGTGATCCTCGGTACACTCCATAAACAAACCCAAGCTCCCATGTGACAATGTTGTTGGCCTTTGTAATAAGGCTCCAGTCATATCATAGCTCCATCCTTTGAAATGCCACATGTCAAAGCCATCAATCATAATGCTGCCATATATGAGAGATTCCTTCCCAAGTGGAAGTACCTCCTGATCCTCCAAGGATAAGGAGTAGCCCCTTTGCACCATGATAATTCCACCTCCTACTCCTGCAACATCACGCAAATTATGCGAGAATATTAGCCCATACTCCCTCAATAAAAATCAAAGCAACAACAACTCTTGTTTCCTCCCCACACCACCATCATATAAATCATGGAGAAACAACATAATAGTTGATATGAAAGATATCAAACCACCCCAATACATAAAAACTCCTTGTTGCCATATGATGTAAGTGTCATGCCAAAGTCCATCCACCACCCTACTCTTTGAAATAGAATGTATCATATGATTACCAAAATATTTCAAGAGTAACCAACAGAGTCTTGCCTCCTGCTGCCTGGTGTAATAAATCTGCAAGTGTTTTCCCAACCTCTTGCTCATCAACATCACCCATCCAACCCATGGTGAGTGTCTATCATCATGTCCAAAAGTGGCATTCCTCCATTGGAGCTTACCATCCTCCCAAATCAGATTTTTGTCTTTGCATTTCATGGTATTTTGAAATGAAATCTCCTCAATGACCAAGTTGAATCCATAATGATCCAAATAAGGTGTAGGAAAAAACTTCTCATCAAGATTTGAAGTGCTTATCAACAAGTATCTATCATTATAATGGAAGAGGTTATCCATCATAAGATGCCATTCATCAACCATCTTCCTATCCTCCTCTATACATGTAGAAAGGCCATTGGAATGCTCCAATAATGGTTGGGCCCCTAGCTCATCACTTCTTCTCAAAGACAACGCTGCTGATTTCCATAATGGTCCATCTATTTTTTCAAGATCATGCCCAATGCTGAACACATAGTTCTGCATTGTATTATGCAAGACAATACTCACCCCATCCTCCAAGAATCCACACTCCAACCCAAAGAGTTGTGTGCATCTCAACAATGATACACTAGGATGATTGTATATCTTCTCCTTGAGAAAATCAAGGCTACTCAGCACATCGATAGTCTGCTGCTCTAAATCAACAATTTACATTTACCCTAGGTCCTGCAATGGTACATTCCCATAATCCTCCATGTGATGTGCTGAAGTAACAGGAAATGGAAACATGTGCATACCTTGGTAAAGCTTAGGAACGTATTGTACTACTACAAGGGTTCCTTCCTCCAGTGTGATGGCTTCCTCAACTACTGATGATGATAGCTGCTCCTCTATGGCTTCATCAACACCGTTACAAGTCTCTTCCTCCTCATGCATCTCCATAATAGTGCATGGGACTCTAGATGTCAAGAGATCAAGACTACCTTGCAAAGGTGCAAGTGTTCTTTCTCCTGATGTAAGTTTTCTTGTAGCAAGTGATGGTTAAGGCTTCTTCTCCTCTAATTTCTTCTTGTCAGACTTCTTGATCAACGTTTGAGTAAATTTTTCAAATTCAATCACTCTTGCATGACTCAAATGGCTGAACCACCAAATATTTGCTTCACCCTCAAGGTGCAGCGCTGCTACCTCAATAGCATCTTTCTCTACTACTGGATGTAGCAGGAAAAATGCATCCAACCTCATCCCCCAAGCCCTTGCTGTGCATGAGGATGACCCATCAAAGGTGGACAGTAAAAATCTATTTCCCTTCTTCCTTCTATTGTTGCAAGGTCTCCTTTCTTCTTTGAGCTGAATGAACTATGGGAGAGTTAGATTCTCCATGAAAGCTTTAGGTTGAGACTTACATTCTGCAAGATACTCACTTAGAATCTCATGATCTAAGTGTTCTCCTTCTCTGTGCCTCTTTGTTTCAAAATAAAAGGCCATAATATGTTTCTTTGGAGCTCTATGCAATACCAGAACTTATTTTTGATGATAGGAAGTACATGGACCTTCCTCATCTTGAAACCCTAATGTGGTTTCACTTCTTCTCTCCATTTTTCTTTGCTTCACCTCCTTGGTGAGGTCCTTATTAGATCTGAAAAGAGATGAGAAAAAACTCATTCATTCCATCATTATGATCTCTTTCTCCTTTTCTTGTTCTTCTTATAGCATATTGGCGAAAACTCACAGGATGAGCCAAGATGATGCTCTGATACCACTGTAGTATTCCCAAATGGGGAAATGCAGCCATACATGCATTAAAAACGCATTTTTTAGAAATATGTGCAATAATAGTTATATGCAGCCCATGGATCCATTCATTTATACATTATAGCAGCCAAATACAAAAGGATACCTGAAAAAAATCATGGTAGCTTAGTTAAACAAGCCTCCCAAGCCATAATAGTGCAAAAATCATGCAAAAAGAGGGGTTGCAACCATGAATTAAAGATGGAATACCCTGAAAGGGTTATTTTATTGCTCCTGCAATAAAATTAGGTTGTATGTCAGATCTAGAGCTTTTATTTACATAAAAAATTATATCTATATGAGATCCATGCACTATACAAGCTCTTCTATAGAACCCCCTTGGGGTTTTCAGCAAAACACCAAGTACCAAGTGTAGATATGAGATATAAGACTACAGATCTACTGAAAATTATAGATTTGGAAAGTGGATCTGATCTGGTATAAAAAATAAAAGGATCTCCTCGAACAGATCTCCAAATTGAAGGGCAGTTCCCCAACACTCAGAAAATCACATCTCCAATGGTGTGCTGAACCACCCTGCAACTACTCCTTCAAAAATTATGCAGATATGGATATATTCTATGCTTTATAGATCAAAATATAATTAGAATCATTCCAATATCTGTAGATGAGGCTCAATGCCTTCAATACTGTCCTCCCAATGGAGTAGAAACCTCCTCCACTGAAAATGAGCACTGAAATGGCCTAGATTTGAAGATCTAGTCTCCACTTTTTGCAGCTTACTAAAGAAGATAAACCCTCAAAAATATTTTCACTGTCAAAGAAAGGTGAAGCTTTGCCTTAATCTAGATAGTGGACAATATGGTGCAAGACTCCTTCAATAGCTACTCAATGGAAGAGGTGGGATTCCCGATCAGGAACACCCAATGCTAAACATCATTCAATATCAGGTAAACAACAATAGAAATTATATGTCTAAACAGAACATATAATCATAAAATCATAATCATAAGCTAACCTCATATGGCTGCCATCCTCTTCCTTATAAACAATGTGAGCCTTCTCACCTTGGGTCCCACTCATTAGGGTTTCCACCTTCATGCAGTTAATCTCCCTCCAAAACTCTGTTATCCCGTCATCAATGCCACTCGTCCATAACAGTGTTGTTGGATTTGGTCAATCTTGACTTATTCTCCATGAAATTCCTCCTTCCACACTCAAGGTGGCTTTATTATAACTATCTAGACTGATCCATATTCCCACTGGGTTATCTCCATTAATGTTCCACTTCCTCCATACTACCTTTATTGACTTGGTCAAACTTGACCTTGTCCACAAGCATTAGCCTTTGTTCACACATCAAGGTACTTTGTCCGGTTATGAATATGATCCCTTTTCCCATTAAGAGGGATTTTATTGCTGCTAAAAAGATTTATGGGCCTCCCTAAACATTTATTCATCTAACTATGTGTTAAGAGAAAAATTAATATTCCAATTAGTTGCATGCTAATTTAGGAATATTACAAATTTGCTGGATTTCAAATAGGAAAACATGCAAACCAACACAGAGGTGTATTTGAATACCCCTTCTGTCTGGAACTTCAGGAACTAACCATGAATTTCCTCAACAAGAAACAGAGCATAGTTGAACATAACAGTGGGCTTAGCATTTGAGGAAAGGATAGAAAAGAAACCAATTATGGCTTCATCTACCCACTGGTCATTATGATAGCCTAAAAAATAAGATAAAACATTGATAATATGCTTGGTCCTATCAAGGAAGGTGGATGAGGGATATGGGGGATTGGTGGTAGGAATTGGTGCATTTGTGGCCATGAAAAGTTCTAAGGTCTTAGCTCTACTAGAAAAATATAACCCCAAGTATAATCCTATAAGGGCCTCATATGAAAAAGGGATAGTGTTCTCAACAGTGGGGGCTTGCATCATCTCTTGAACGAATGGGGCATTTATGTAAAATAAAATCTCCCCTGCAGGGTTCACTATGGCTCTCTAGTTAATGTCATAGCAGGATTGACATTTTTTGATTAGCTCAGGATGGCTATGGGTTTTAGGAAAGATGTAATATGTAAGCTTAGTCTCCCATAGGCTAATATTATCTGTTTCATTATCCTCTAGCTAGCAGTAGGCATTGAACTAATCGAAGTCTGACTCTGTCTCATCGATTTTGTAGTCTCTGTTAGCCAATGGTGTTAGGATGAATTCTAATCGCAAGTGTATGAAAAAAACTCACTTTAGCTGTGCATAAAAAGTAGCCCTAACATCAAAGATGGCTGCCAATTTATTTAGATATGTTGTTAGTTGACCAAGATAAATGCTACAAAATCCATATCTATGCAGTAAAATACATTAAGTAGTAAATAAAAGCAAGAGTTGCTCCATGCATCCAATATACAAGACAATAATATTTTTAAAGTATATTTGTATTTTTTACACTTGAGAAGGGAACATAGAAAGATGTTACCAGTCCCCCTCAATGGGATGGGTTCTTGTATGTCCTCAGCACTTCAGATATAAGATCTCTCTCTCTTGATGGTGTAGAAAACCTAGACAAAAAATGGAACTTAAAGGGAGCTCACAAGAAAAATGGTAGCAAAATATGACAATGATGGAGGATCAAAGTCAGACCAAAAGTATAGATCCAGAGTGATTTTTAGGCAGCAAAAGGTAGTGAGTGGATGGAAAAACCCTTCTAATTATAACAAAATATTGAGTTAGTCTAGATATTGGTGCATAATTAAAATATTATTAACCAAATCTAGATCCAACTTTTATGGAATATTTTATTATATTTGTTGGAGGGAAAAAAAATTTGAATTTGGTCAAATCCCTTTATTTGTAAATAATAAATAAATAAATGATTTATTTATTATTTTAAGGATGTGGTTGAGTAATAATTAAATAAATAGTGATTTATTAAATTATTTATAAATGATTTAGTCAAATTTAATAAGGAATATTATTTACGTATGGTTTAAATCATTATTCCTAGAAAATATTGAGATAAATAATGATTTATCTAATTAATTTTCTTGTTTTAGGTTAAATATGACAAGGAATATTAATTAAACTGTTGTTTAACTAATTATTTCTTGAGGAAAATAAAAAAAATATCAATTTATTCAATATTTCCTCATGAGGTTTCCTGTTTAGACCATATAACACTTAATAAATTAAGGATTACTAAGCTATTTTTCATAATGAAAGAAATATTACTTAGTGTAAAATCGTTCTTACATGGTGTACTTTGGTCCATCTAATAGTAACAGGTTAGATGATAAAAAATTGGTGTAACAGATTTCCCCCCAGCATGTGAGCGTTAGGAGCTAATCGTATGACCGAAGTACATTGTAAGGATTCAATTACTAGACACCGAAGGGGAATTCAAAGAGAGAGAAATATAAGGTAGACCAAAGGGATAGAGGACAAGATCCTGAGGAGGCAAGACTTACAGGTGCGACAAGTCTCTTTTATAAGTGAGCGCCTGTGTTACAAGAGGCGGGGGAGGCATACCTATGCCCATCGAGACAAAGTATAAAGAATAATGCATCCAGTAAACAAGGGACTAAACTATATAGTACATGTTGGCATAAACATGAGCCAAATAAAAACGTCATAATGGATCTCACATACATATTATTCCTAGGAGAATAGCCATGAATTATACAATAATATCTAAGTACATGAGATATAAGTACAACCAAAGAGGCCCTATAAACAGGAAAGGGCTCTGAAAATCTAAATGATACATGCAAACTAAAAGGTTTTGCATGCGGCTAAGGCTGAAACCATCAAATCTGTGGAGCTACAACGAAGGCTGTAATGAAGAGGTCATCAGGGCATGTGGGACGCTACCTGAAGGGCCACCCCCTCATTAGGTCTGAAACGTCTCACACACACTCGGGGATCACCGGTACAATCTGCTGCAACACTGAACCATCAAGTATATGGATATCAATCATGCCATAAGGAGTAGGAGTTAAGAAACAATGAAGTCAAAGGGTAGTAAGGAGTCCCTTTGCTTGATCTGAGGCACTGAACAAGAGTGAAAGTTGGAACCAAGGTACATCACCGTCTAAACATTTATTTTCAAATGAATAAGATGATGTCGACAGAAGGAGGTCTGCCATAGGTGAGGCAATAAGGGATCCTCAACTAAGGCACAAGAGAAAATAGTAGAGTGACTGATAAACTGACACTATGGATGATGATGGAATGGGAGGTACTGAGTAGCGGGATGATGAATTCCCTTGTTAGAGCATGAAGGGCATGGATGGGCTAGCAACAAATGACACAATATCAAAGGGGACAGGGGATAGTAGGACTGAAGGCCATAATGTGTGACATGGGAGAGGAACCAAGCAATGAAGGATGGAGGAATATAGTGGGATACAAAAGGACTCGGGATAGACTCCACGAATGTGATGAGGACTCAACTTGGATTCTCTAAACAAAGGAGACTCGCTCATGATACCAAATAGAATAGGCCAAGTGGGGACCATAAAAAACATGAATACAATGTGGGTACTCAGATGAAATCAACACGAGCGTGGACAAGTATGCAGGAAAATTAGTGCCCCATGTACAAGTGTTGCAAGTGAAGAAATTCGATTTTGAGGAGTGGTGAAGTGATCCTTCTTGGAAAAAATGTGTCAAGGTGAAGTATCAAATCACAAAAAGCTAAAGGATACCCATTTGAGAGCTCGATGAGATATTTCCAATGATACATACGGTTTGTCAAACTGAGCTATGGTTTGGCCACAGTGGGAGAAAGAAAAATTTGTGGTTTCACTTATTAATAAGGCATTTTCCCTCCAAATTCATGCATTTGCAAGTGTAGCTATGGTGAATGTAGAGAGGACAGAAGTCCCTAAATCTTGTAGTGAGCAAAGCAGACAAACCGACCAATGGAATTGAGATCCATCAGTTGCAGGTAAGAGGCCTAACCATACTCTTTCAATTAAAGGTATCCAAATTTCAGTTTAGGCACCCGAAGCTCATGAATGGGTCAGGTCACACTTTTTGGGGTCTGTTTTGTGACCTGGGTAGTAGGTATTGAGCAGAAAATTGCAACCTGTCCCAGGAAATAACCTAAAAAGTGTGACCTATCAAGGAAAGGGGGTTTCAGTGTTTTTTTTATTATCAGATCTAGGATTTTTATGGTTTTGGGGAATAGGTTCCCCCAAGCATGTTGTGGTCATGCCAAAATGTGTTTAGAAAAACGGGCATCTGAACACTTTTTTATGATGTGGTGCACCATTTGTTTTCGTTATGGTTATGTTGTTCGAGAAAGGGAATGGAGGATTACCATTCTCTTTTGATACTGCATATATGAAGCAAATGGAATAAGTTTATGGGTTGGCATAGATGGTGTCACTATCCCAAAGAGTGGATTTCGAGATAATGAACGTCACGCTCTCCTAGAAAACCCATAGGTTGGTCAACCAAAATGTCTAGGGGACTGGGTTGTTGATGTAAGATGAAGGAATGATAAGGGGTATCATCCCTAGAGTGATATAAAGTGATATGGGACTCTGGAGGTTCTTCTAAATGGGGAAGAATAAGGGTGCTAGAGTCGAAATTACCACATACACTAGGAGAGTTATGGAGAATTGCTTTTTCTCGTCTCTCAAATATGGGTGCCCCCTTACCCAAACATTGGGTGTCAATGTAATGGCCATAAGGTGTATGTGATCTAAATGCATGGGTTTGATGTAAGGGGGGATAGGTAAAGTCAGGGGCAGTGAATACCTCCATAATCTCATCATCGTAATAGAAGATGGGGTGACTGGTGGAAGAAAGACCACCTGACGCGGCGAAGCTACCTGAATCATCATCATGAAAAGAGAGGTTCACATGTGCATCGTCACAAGGGGTGACAGAAAAACAAGTAGATGAAGGGTCCACCGATGTTGAGCCCAAGGTGATCACTGAAGGGAGGTCAGGCAAAACATAAGGGGAGGTCCCAGGGGGGTCTTCCACCGTGGACCTCATAGATGATGACAGGTAGTGGACAGTGGTCGAAGACTCTCTCATTTCGACATCTGGAGGGGGAATTTATATGGGAGTGGATGTGTCCTCTGGTTATGCTGAATCAAAACACGAAAATGAGGGAGTGGTGGACTCATTTTTCTTGGCCTTGAATTAGTGAATCGCTTCCAAAGAGGAGCGACACTCTTTGAGGTAGGGTCAAAGGTAAGTATAGTGGCTATGGAATTCACAGAAAGCACAGGGGTGATTTGTGCAAAAAGTCTTGAGTTTCTTGGCTAAATCAGGTAAAGTAACATGGAATTCTGAGATATCAGACTCAATAAATGCTTCGTTGACAATGGGCTTGAGACGAGGCAATTCAGAACAATTATGGGTGGCATGACTGAAAACATCACAGAAAGCACACAAAAGTGTATGCTTTGGAGGCTAAGGAGGAGCAGGGTTTTTCAGGTAATCCATGTCTTTAAGTTCCTTCTTGTGAGATTTTCCCCCTTCACCCGAAGTTGTCGCAATAGGAGTAGGTTCCTATTGAGGTGCCTAAGGCACAGTAGCAGAGGGAGGGGTCACAGGGACCGGTTGAACTAGCTTCAAAGAAAGATAAGGTTTGGGCTGACCAAGAGGGATAGTGGGTGGGGGATCAATGTACCAGACTGGGATCCCCAGGGTCAGGTTAGGAAGGGATAAGGTAGCCATAACAGGTACCAAAAATACTCCAGGAGGGGGAGCTAGGAACAATATTTGACCGGAGGGGTAATTTCCAGGAAGAATAGCTCCGAGATGGTTAAGGCCAAGAGGAACTATGCTGAGAGGGTCTCTTTCACCTCTAATTACCTCACATTAATATGTCAATCCGGGAGCGTTTTGTTATTACAAAGAGTGACTCAATCCGAGGCTATCATTTGTCAGAGTAATGCTAGTAGTACAGTGCTTAAGAAATACAA